>VMOF01000002.1:43703173-43879532 GCA_011764245.1 Trialeurodes vaporariorum
GACGTGAAGAGGAGGCTGCTCACCATTCAACACCATGCGACTATAGTCCGTTTCATTTAAATAGAAGCTTGAGCTCGACTCTTTCCCCTACGAGTTTTACCCTCTCTCTCGTACCTGCGATGACTCGAGACCCGTCCCGTCGGACGGGGATTCCGCTCCGTCACAATCAGAGACAAATAGAGACCGTGCACTCCCTATTCTTCCCGTGGTTGCGCGCGGTGTCCACTTTTCGTGAACTACTTTTGTCGGGACTCATCGGCCTGAACAATCAACCTTCGCATAATGTTGGATGGTGAAGCTCAACAAAAGGCTGTGATTGGTCCGCGGTCCCGGAAACGGAAACAGGTTTTGCTCGGCGAATGCAAAATACGTGCTCATCAGTCAACATTATGCGAATGTTGGCTGTTGTTCCGATGAGTTCCGAACAAAATTGAACCACGAAAAGTGGACACTGCGCGCAGGAATAGTGCAAGGTCTCTATTTGTCTCTGGTCACAATAGACTGTCCTTTGGATAGCTGAGTGTCCATTGTGATGGACGGAATCTCCGACCGATGGGGCAGGTCTCGAGTCATCACAGGTACGAGAGTGAGGGTAAAACTCGTAGGGGAAAGAGTCGAGCTCAAGCTTCTATTTAAATGAAACGGACTATAGAGTATACAATAAGACTCGAGTATTCTCGATCAATGCTACTTATGAGCGAGCCGATTCTAACCGAAAATGGCGGCGATCAGCACATCTGGAATGTAAACGTTGAGTGAGCAATCGCGTTGCTTCAGTCATGTCGTATTTATTAGTATTCTTTTCGGTGCACAGTTAATCTTGATTGTATATTTAAAGCGGTCACATGAGTTAATCGATATATTTTGATAGCAGGGGAAGCGTGCCTAGTCTTATTTGAACGAGACGCCACAACTGTCTTCTAACCGTGTGGATTTGGCTAATCGAATATGGCGTCGTCGAGAATACTCGGGTCTCTACCTAAAGTGACACGATCCGAGACTGTCAAATCATGTGAGAGTGAGTGAGAAACTAGTAGTTTGGATTTTTACGCGAGTTTTGGCCCCGATGAATGCGACCGTCGCGTCGCAGTGGCGGCTCGTGCAATGTGGCAACAAAGTATTCTCTCCATTTAAACCTACGTAGGACAATCGATCTTCAGGAGGTGCAATTGCACTTCCAAGCTGTCGATACTTTTGCATAAGTTTAAATGGCAAACGAGAATGGTTGCCAGGTTGCACGAGCCGCCACTGGACCGTCGCACTGTGGTCTGAGGTCGTCAAAAAGGGGCAAAAAACCCGAAGTAAATTTCTCGTCAATTTGTCACTTATAAACTTGTAAGATTAATTTCAACCACAAAAAACACTTTTAACAAGTAATGTCAACCCGAATGTTACTGGAATGTTTATCTTTAAAAAAAGAACAAAAACAAATAAGCAAGCTTTGTAGGTCGAAAGCAACTATTTTCGATTACTTTTTTTGGCTAAATTTCAGCCACTTATTTTTCGATCTCAGACAGTGGTGTCACGTGCAATTTGGCAACACTGCAACTCTATCCCTTAACTCATTTAAAAGGTCGAATTCAGAGGGTTCACAGTGCACAAGGAAAATTCGATATATTTAACGAGCTTAAATGGAGGAGTCACAGTGTCGCAGATATAGCACGCGACGCCACTGATCTCAGACCATAGTGCGTTGAGTGCAAGGCTAAAAGGATCTCTCCACTTGCGAATTTAAAGCGCAAATAAACTGATTGAGCCAATCAGCTGCCTTGAAGTCGATAAGTCGAGTCCGATGTAAGTCGACAACAAAGAAGCCCATTGGCTAATGCAGTCAATGGGGCTCTTGCAAACTTTTGCTACAGGGGATTGAAGAGTTGATTCTTGCATTGAAACCTGTAAAAATGACGGTGAGTACACTAAAAAATCACGAAATTCGCTCTCAGAATCGAGCTTAATGGCGGAGAGACGCAGCGCAGGTATCATGGGAGATTCCTATCTAAATTGAGACATATCTCTGTGTTTCCGTAGAGAAAGTGACATAATAGATAGGAATCTCCCATGATACCTGCGTCGAACCGCCATTACCATCTTGCAGTTATAGCAGTTATGTGAGTTTATTACTGAATTTAAGACTTTCTTAGTGTGATTTTTGTGATTTTTTTCTGGTCTTTACATCAGATTGGACTATTTATTTGCTTATTGCAAAAGTTTGCAAGAGCCCAATTCGCTCTTTTAAATTCGCAGGTGGAGAGACCCCTTAACCGTTGACCTCTGTAACGCCACAGTGAAACCGTCCGTTCATTGTTAAATTAACTTTAATCAAACAGTAGCACCAGAACGGCCGAAAACAGCAATAAATGCTAGAGATTCACCTTTAAAGTCCCCCTTACAATTCGAAAAAAAGAGAGAGAAAAAAATGTATATAATTAATTAATCGGGTGAACGGTGAATTGGGAACTAAACGCTGTTGATTCGCGTGGAAATAGCGACCCAAATGCGACCTGCAGCGACACGACCTCCTGTTACATGAAACCGCGTCGTTATTTGTTCACACTGCTTTAATCACGTCGGGTGTTGGTTGGTGTTGCGTTAGAGAAGAGAAGAGTCTATTTATCTCCCTCCGCATTATTAGGCCTGGCCATAGATGCCACAAGTCGCCTTTTTTCCAGTTAACTTAATGTAATATAAGCGAATTTTTCCAAGAAATCAGGCAACTTTATGGGCCTGGCCTGGGCGAGAGGAAAATTTAAACGATCCAGCATTAATATTACAGAATACAGAGCCTTTGGTTACCTCTGACTCGACCACCTTGGTCCGGACCGCTCCGTGGTTTGTTTGCGTTGCGCAGAGACGAATATATGAACAAGGTTGTCGTGTTGGGCAAAAATTAACTTTTGAATAATCATGAATAATTAACTAAAATTACACCATTCTCATGCTATTAATAATAGTAAATCGAAGTTTTAACACAACCAATCATGGGCACCCGCAGAAAAATTTCCAAGGGGGGCAAAATTTTTGAACCACAACGGAAGGTCTAGGAGGAGAACCCCCCCCCCCCCCGTGGAAAAAAGGAAACCTTTTTTCCATCTAAATAGTGTACAATTATTAACCCATTTTAGGTGTATCAAATAATAACAACAATTTTGACGTGGTTGATATGATGGATAAAAGGACGACAGATGATAACGATAGTAAGAAAAATATATATCATTTATTATTCCTTGCAAAAAATTAGTTAAAATTACAAAATAAACTAAAAATGATATTTGTCAACTATTTCTCCTTCGATAAACATTTCAGTTTCTTTTTTCCTTTAATTTTTCATCGTATCATTTTGACGTTTTTGAATTCCAGGGCCCCCGCTCCGGGCGCCCAGGCTACCAATCATTCATCTTATGACCGATTAATATGCTACCACTTTTAACACTACCAACACATTTATCTGCCATAAGATAAATGAATGTTAGTGATAAAACTTCAATTGACAAATAGCACAGATGACAGGATGCTACAATTAGAACGGGAACTCTCATTAGAGCCAATGGAAACAAGATTTGGAATTTACCATCACAAACTAGCAACCATCTTTGCTCACTTCTCAAGATGGTGGACGTGCTTTTCCAGGTTATATTTACAATCAGAGTTGACGCCCAACCCATCACAACCCGGCGAGTGCTAACTTCCCAGTTCCCAACGTGGCGGCCCGAAGCATAAAGAATGTTTCAAAATGAATTAGAGTTTCCGTTCTGTTTAGAGTATTCAGTGGAAATAGGTTTTGTTTTCGTTTTGCCAGGAGAATTCAAACCACGCGATCTATGTATCAGTAGCCTTCAATCAGAGCCTTCCTATTTAGCTCAGTCGGTGACTGTTGGCTGTTATTTCGATAAGTCCCGATCAAAATTGAGCTGGCAAAGTGGACACCTGTCTCAAGCTTTGTGCTGGGTCTTTACTTTTCTCTGAATCTGCTGCGCCGACAAACTAAGTCTTCTCAGACACTAACTTGCTGGATAATTTTGTTTCGATTTAAATGAATGAAAATTGAAAATTCGCTAAAGATTATGGTTTAGGTATACGCCTACACTTCTGAAACGAACTCTAGATGCCAGTTCTTTGACGGCACAATGGAGTGAGTCGAAGATTTCTCCGCTCTGAGACAAGTAAAAATATATGGATGATAATTTGGTTCAAAAAGATAAATTTAGATTTATTTTCGGTCTGATTTGGCAACTCTGGTTTCATCTCATCAAGAATTCATGAGGGCGGTCGTGCATGCGACGCGGCATTGTTAGAGCGTTAAAGGAGATGGGACAAAAAGAGCCAATTTGAAACCTCACGAAATCAAAGAATCTAGGAGAATGTGCGAGAATGTGTAAAACTACTCTGCAATCTCCACACGTGATGAATTCATCGCGACGCGCGACGGACGGAGAGCGCCTTCAATTCAATGGATCGGCAAAACGAGATCCGCGGTGCAGGAATAGTTGCTCAGGAGGCTTTCGTTCAGTTCGCAGCTACATTAGCTCATAGCTGCTTTTCTTCACCAAGGACCAACGAGCTATAGCGATAGAGAGGATTTGTGGGGCGTGATATTGAAACTTCACGGAGGCAGCCATGATGGGAATCTCTTATGGACGTTTTTCACATAGGCTCGTTTGTTTGCCTTACTTTTTTTAACCTTTAAATTGTTTAAAAAAAATTGTGACAAATACATTTTAGTGATTCTCCACGAAAAGGTCCTGAGAGTAAAAAATTGAATTTGTGAATTTCCAAAAAAAAATCATCGTATGAGAATCTACATATCATGAATGTAATGGAACCAATTCTGGTTTTGTTTTTGTTTTTTTGGTTTTTTGCTTGTTCTTTTTTTTCAATTTTTTCATTATCTTTTTTTTTTAGTTTATTCGTTTTTCTTTGTCATTTTTATTTCTTCTGCACTTTATTTTGTTTTAAATAACTTTTGTTTGAATTAACTTTGCTTCTATTCAAAAATTTCCTTCATTTTCAATCACAAAAACCTGATCAGAAATAAGACTAAACAACGAACAAAAAATAATAATAAAATGACTGCAGAGAGATTAAGCTTTGTAAAATCTACACCCTGAATCTATTACCTTTGAATTGTGAAAGAACAGAGATCAATTACTGGAAAAATTCGTCACTAGGTGACGTCCGTGACGGTGAAAAACAGTCACAGTCAATAAATTTAAAAATTCACATTATTTTATTTTTCAGGTTAGCGTTTTCATTAAGTTTATACCCTTTAGGTTCAGTCAACCAAAATGAAACATTCTTTTTTTTGTGGTTCGCTACAAAATTTAATTTAAAGAGACGGCCGAGGTGGGTGGCTATTTTTGGTGATGTCCGTGACAGGCCATTTTCTCAATTTAGTCGAAAACTGTTCGATACAATTTTGTGAAAATTTCAGGGATTATTTTTATCACCACCAACTTTACTTGGTAATTTTTTGTGATACTTCAAACATAACTTTGAAAGTTACATTGATTTTAATTGTCAAAACGTGACGTCCGTGACAAAAATAATCACTGCTTTGAAATTGGTTTTGAACGAAAGTGCAAGTGTTTCAGAGTGGCTATCTGGACACAGAAATCGAAATCATTGTTTCGTCTGGAAGGATTTGCACGATAAGCAAACTGCAAAAACATGCAAAATTTCCTCACTTGGTTAGTTGTATTGGGATTCTGTGTCCAGATAGCCATTCTTAAACACTTGCTCCTTCGTTTAAAACCAACTTCCACTGGATTAATTACAACTTTTGATTTTAGGTTAAAAAAAAGTGAGGCAAACAAACCAAATTCAGATCGCCCATGCTGTCACACTTTAAGATAGGAATTATAACATGGATGGACATGGATCCCTCTATATCACTATAGCTCGTTGTGCGTCACAGTCATGAACTGAACTGAACTATGTGCGATCTTTTCTCAACTTGTTGAATCATCGGGGAATAGGGCTCTTGCAAACTTTTGCTGTGTGCAAATGAATAGTCCAATCTGATGTAAAAACCAGCAAAAATCACGATAATCGCATAAAGGAAGTCTGAAATTCAGTAATTCATTCACATAACTGCCAAAACGCCAAGTTCATAATGGACTATCTGGACACAGAATTCGGTAGACTGTTTCTTCTGGAAGGATTTGCACGATAAAGAAACTGGACGTACTAAAACTATCAAAAGACTACAAGGGGCGACAGAGATTAGATTTGAATATAAATGTTGAATAATTCAAAACTTGGGCTGTGATAAATAAATAGAGACGAGAAAATAAGCTGCGATGATAGGAAACGACAGAGAATCGCCCGAAGGCAGTTAGAAAAATGAGAACTTAAAAACACACAAAAGAGAAATAGAGTTTGCAACAGGCTCATACGGCCTTTAAATGTTTCACTCGGTCATTTCTGAGAGTATTTCAGGGAAGAGGGGGAAAACTGCGGTTAATGTGGTTACGTACGAGTGGCAGTAGCTCAGCGAGAGAAATTCTCTCTCTCTCTCTCTCTCTCTCTCTCTCTCTCTCTCTCTCTCTCTCTCTCTCTCTCTCTCTCTCTCTATTCTTCATAAAACGCTCGTGTTAGATGAGGGTGGTCAAGGGGATAAAACCATCTCTTTCTATTCTTTTTCTACTAATACTTTCAAAAGGATAGTGAGAGAGAGACAGAAGATATCCTGGTTACGCAACAGGGATAGGTGCACCTACGTCGCGGCCACACGTCACTTCACGATCTTTTTCACGGGAGCGATTTATCTCTTATAAAGTTGAGCTTCGGCGCCGAAGGATTCAGGGAAAACTTCAAGAGCAGGAGAAATAGCTGGAGAGAGGCAGCGGAGCCCGCGTATGCTGTGGCATGCCGCATCTGCTATGCGGGTTACATATGAGGCAAGGGGTTGGGCAAGGAGGAGCGAGGTAGCCACCACCAGCACCACCAACAGTGCAATGCTGCCAGATTTTTCAAAAAATATACTTTCCCATCGGATTCAATCAACGAGTTATAGCGATAGAGGGGGCCATAAATGTAACAAGTCCAGTGGCGTCGCGTGCCATCTGGCAACGATGCAACTGCTCCATTTAAACTCATTAAATATATCGAATTTTCCTTGTGCACTGTGCACCCCCTGAATTCGATCTTTTACATGAGTTTAAATAGATAGAATACATTGTTGCCAAATTGCACGCGACGCCACTGAACAAGTCCTATCTCAAAGTGTGACAGCATGGGTGATCTGAATCTGCTTTTGTTTCCCTCACTTTTTATAATCTTAAATCAAACATTATTGTAATTAATCCGGTGGAAATTGGGTTTAAACGAAAGTGCAAGTGTTTAAGAGAGGCTATCTGGACACAGGATTTTGATACAGCTATCCAGCGGGCCGACCATTTACTTTATCGTTAAAACTGTCTACGAGTGATGCTATTGGTCGAAAATGGTAAAACTTGGCTGTTGCTACGGTAACCATCGTTAAGAGTCTCGTTTTAGGAAGGCTATTCATGAGTAATCTTTATAAAACGGACACTATAACGATGGTTACCATAGCAACGGCTAAGTTTTACCATATTCGACCAATAGAATCACTCATACACAGTCTTAACGATTGGTTTAACGATGAAGTAAATGATCGGCCAGCAGGTGAGAAAATTTAGCTTGTTTCTATTAAGTGTCAGTTTCTTTATCGTGCAAATCCTTCCAAAAAAAACACAGTTATAGGGCCATTCTATATCAAACTAAGCCTGGGCATGAAAATTTAAAAAAGGAGAACAAAAATAAATAAAGGGTTAATAAATGTTGGGCTATCAAAAATGTAATTTTTTTAGTTTAATTTTGATCCTAATCAGATATTGCTCTTGGAGAAGGGAAAACAACATCATCTGTATAATTTATTTCATTCAAATGGTTTGGAACACACTGCAGCACAGCATTGAATTCCCAAAATATCAACTTTGGCCATCATAAGAAAAAGAGGGTCGGGTCTAGTAAGCCTTCTAGCCCTTAATAATCCCATTATTTATTTATTTTCCCTCTCATTCATGAAAAACTAATCTTAAAACATATAAATTACTTCAAAAATCAATAAAAAACCTTATTTATACCCACTTGTGCATAATGATTTCGCACGCGTAGCATCAGTTACAAATGGCTGTAGCATCCGTTACATGGACTTTAATTTTTTAAAGCTTAATTTTGATGAACATGAGAATGTCTGCACAGGAGATTGTTCCACATACCCTCGGCTACCACTCAGATTTTTCTCAGATTTTTTGATCAGTCCAATTCACAGAGTTTTGACTTTGCTTATCATGCGGCAAAACTGAGGCTCAAACGGCGCAGCATCCGTTACGCTCATTGTATCAACAATAACTTGGTGAAATATGGTTGAAACCTTATTAACCTGCATGTGAAATTGTTATACTAAGTGAATGGCATGTCTGTGCACAACTTTTATCAAGCCCAAAAATAATAAAACTACAAAAAAATTCATTTATGTGCGTGCAACTGTAGACTTGCAATTTTGTTTACAACCAATTTCAATTTTTTTTTTTTTGTGTGTGTAAAATTTGAAGGTTAAAAAAGTGATTTAAAGAAACCGATACTGTGTGAATTCCACAAGAGATTTCCATCATGGCTACCTTCGTGAAATTGCAATATCACGCCCCACAAATCCTCTCTATCGCTATAGCTCGTTGGATTCAATGTAAAGAGGGTATTTTTTGTTTGCTTTTTTCATCAAATTTGGCAGCACTTACCACCCCCGCCCTCCGTCGAGGAGTGGCGTGGCACATTCTGTCTAAGTCCAAAGTTCCGCTCCATCCACCGATTGGGCGCAATTGTCAAATATCAACAAAAATCAAAATATTTCTCATTCCAAATTCGACGAGCTAAAATCTCATAGAGACATGATACAATTTGGCACTTCGAACTGAAAAGAAACCGAAAATGTTTCAGAGTGGCTAGAGTGAACTAAATATATGTGTGCGAGTATTATTTTTCTCTTCACCTCAGGGGAAGTTGAGGTATCTCCCAAGATGGTGGATTTGTAGGGAAGTTGTATATCCATGCAAACGGTTAGCCAACAACCACAACAATGCACTCATCGGGCGCAATCGGTTGTGATAAAACTCGCGTAGCGTTCCAAACTAGCTCACTCACTTTACCGTGACCCCCATGTGTACCCATCTCTTTCTGGTTTCGAAATTCGTGTACAGGGCCTTATTTCACGACATAGCAAGCTCAAATTCGCGTTAAAGTGCCTCGAGGAATTCATTTCAGCCAAAAAATTTCACGAAATATGTCTCTATATACGATTTTTAAAATTAGAGTGAGATGACAGTACATAGGGGTTATACGTGAGAGTGAGAGAGACAAACTGTCTTTGTTTGGAACGCTCGTCGCTCATCACCGGCTGCCACCATTACCAAAACCCTCTATTACTCTAAGAATCTTGCTTTCCAGCATAGACAAAGTGGCGAAATTGAGATGGGAGCCTCCCATTATTAGTGCTATACGCCGCCATCACGCTCGCACATTTAAATGCATTTAATGAGTTTCGAAGTGAATTTTGTGAGTTTTCAGTGCTACTATTGTTTTTTTTTGTTTTTGTTTTCTTTTGTTTTTTGTTTTGTTTTTTTTTGTTTTCTTTTTTTTAGGGTTTTTGCACCGAAATCGACCCTGAAATCGCTTCCAGCAACAGTGTGCAATAGCCCCATTACAATTTTTTAATCAAGGTTAAAAAATAAGAGGCAAACAAACCTTCCGCCAATACTTATCTTTTTGAGATAGAACTTGGAACATAGCGTCACTTCTCTGCAGCAACAGCTCGTTGAAATAACCCTTTCAGACCTGAAAATCCTTTTTTTCAGGAACGGATTTTTTAACCAGCATTGTTGATCTCAGCGCTGTTTCCTCATCTAAATTGATGCGCATATTGTATTTTTTTGTTTTTCATAAGACTACTTGTTATTCAAATTTCCATTGGAATGGACTCAAGGTCTGAAAGGGTTAAATCATTACAAAATATCCTCCATTCTTCTGGAAAAATCTGACAACTATGAAATCAGTGGACCCGATGATTGATGAATGAGTCGTTTCGGTTCGGCCACTCCGGAACGGATCCGAGTGACACCCATCAATGATAAACTCCTACTCGATAGCTAGCTTGTGCGAGGAACAATGTGGTCGATCGTACGAACTTTTTCTTACGTTTCATAGGTTGCGGTAAAAGGAAGATAGAGTGGTTCTCCTCCAACAAGCTACACATTTTATCTAGAGTGGCAGTCTAATGGATAATCGGCGTAAACAAAAAGGGGGATTCTTTTGAGTTACGTAGTCCAGGTGAATAACATTTAGTGCCAGAGGCGGATCCACCGGGGATTAACAATCCAAAACCGCCAATTCTTAAAAGGGTCCGATCCAAAACCGCCGATTTATTTTTGGCGCTTATGGAAACGCCAAGACCGCCAATATTGGCGCATTTGGATGCACCGTATTAGCGCTTTTGGGGTATACGATTAGAGCCACAGAGAAAAGTAGAAGGAGAGAGAAAAAGTTAGAGAGAGTGAGAAACTTTTCACGGTAAAATATGCTACTATTAACAGTGTCAATAAGTCGAAAATCTGTCTTTGGAAGAGGAGAAGCTAAATTTTGTTTGGGAAAAGTATGCCTTATTCAAACAGCACTTCGTTAATGGAGAGAATTTTTTAAAATCAGTTGGCTTCAAATTTCAAGCAAACTTCATCTAAGATTTTAAATTTTTAATTTTTTTTTTGATGTGGGGCCATTTACACCCCCTGAGTGCGAATAGATACATGATCTTCCTTTGACATTTATCGTACTAACGCAAATTTTTACCATTAAAAAGGGTACCGGGGAGTAAAAAGTTCCCACACTTTACTGCTGCATGTATGAAGCAAAGTTTGGGAACTTAATGTCAACCAATCCCCTCTTTCATCGATTTATTGGATTGAAGTCCTAGCGACAAATCACCGGTGAGTACATTAATTAACTCTCCCTCTCTCGCTCTCTCATAATATTTTCTTGGCGCTTTTGGGATCATTCTTTTGGCGCTTTTGGACTATAGATTTCGGGACAAATTGGCGGTTTTGGGCTACTTTTTCAAAAATTCCTTGGCACTATATCGTTTTTGGGGATTGGCGCTTTTGGATGGTAGCCCCACCGGGGGGGGGGGCGCCCAATAGCCTCAATGTTTGCATTTTCTCAATAGAAAATAGCCCGAAATTGCTTCTACCGACGGCGACACTTCAAATTTTAAAATTTCACAGGCGTGCCCCCCCCAGAAAAATTTTCTGGATCCGCCACTGTTTAGTGCATATTTCTGCCACCAGAGCACGACCGTTCGATTAATGTCTCGTTACAGGCCAAAAACAATTATATTTAAGAAAACAGAAAGTTAGGTTCTGGATAATCGTCGGAAGAATGTCTCTGCAACATACACATACTGTCAATAACTTCAAAAAGGCTGAAAGTACCAAAAAGGAAGATCATTTCGATACCACAGTATCGATTTACGATAGCCCGTTTTTGGTTACTTTCACTCTTATTTTACAAGTTATGGACGAAAAACTTTGCAGAAAAATTCCTCAGACGATGATCTAGTAATTAACTCTCCGTTTGTGGTTCTTGTTTTTGTTTGTTTTGTTTTTGTTTTTTTTTTCATTGCTTTTTGTTTTTGTTTTTTTAAAAAAAATATAAATTACTTACTTTCGGCCTGTAACTAGACATTAATAGACAAAATTAATGGCCTAATGAAATCAATGAAAAAAAAAGCTATAATGAGGCCATTTTCAGGGAAAAGGGCCATAAAACAACGAATGTGCTATTTCTGAGAAATTAGCATTGTGATTGAATAGAGACTTTTTTCTGAAGAGCACACCTTCTGTTTTATGGGCCTTCATACCGGAAACGGCCTCAATTTAAATAGGACATCGATGGATTCCTCCCGACGATATCGATCCGGCAACTATATTCCCAACACTTTGACCACTAACACCATGGACCATGGGCGGATACTGGATTTTATCTTTCTCTCTTTCCGGCTATTTAAAATCATGCGTTAGGAAAGGATAGCAGAGACGGCTATCACTTGACTTTCGTACCTATCTCCGTCCTTTTCCAAAGCACGTATTCAAACGGGAGGGGGAGGGAGAGACAGACAAATTCCTGAGTCCGCCCATGGCTAACACTGCCCCGCCCCCTCCCTTGTAATACCTCCGAGCAGAATTGTTGCACGGAATTGAGACTTTTATTTTTTGATGGAGATAAATGAATTCCGTGTATTGACACAGCTGCCAGATTGAGCCGGAAACGGTGGGAAACGTTGCAGTTTATCCTCATATAAACTCGTGGAAAAGATCGAATTGTTGGATGTCCGGTGAACATTCACGAATTCGACCTGTAGCGTGAGTTTAAACGGTATGATTGCAACGCTGCCAAATTGCACCCCCCTCGACACTACCAAAATAATGGAACTTTTGCAAGGATTCGCCGTAGGCAAATGTATATTATCAATTTCGATGTATCATTTTGCAAAAAATAACGATAAAACCAATTGAAAAGTAGGAAACTGACTCTTCGCAGAGACAAATAAACTCAAAGTTCAGATAGACCATACCAGAGTATGTGTATGCACTATACACTTGTTTTGCAACCAAAACAATAGAACATAACCTACGAATTGAAACAATGTGACTGTCGCATTTGTTTTTCAAACAGTGAATTTGAAGGTTAGTTCTTACAGAAGGTTAGTTCTTACAGGAACATGGTGATACCAATAAAAAAAAGTTCTACGTTGCGTATAGGAAGCGAGAAAGACAGCACTTTATTCAAGGTACTGATTTTTTTGTTTAGGGTGCAAAAAGTACAAAGAGCAAACATACATGGGTGGTTCATCTATAAACTTTGAGCTAGGTTTTATTTGCGAGGAGTGAGTTTTCGACTTTTCGATGGTCTCATTTTTATTTTTGCAGCATTTTACAAGCAAATGAATTGACTGTCCATTTGCATGGAGTAAAACCTTGCGAGAGCTCCATCACTCAAGTATGAACTTTCAAAAGATATCTACAGATTTCATTGCTCCGTATGAGAAATAAGCGAAAACAAGCTGAAAACTGGAATTAAAACTGAGAGGATTTACCCATAAGCTTTGAAACATCGACAAACGACAGGACGAGAGAGAGTGCAAGCGGGTGCTTGGACGAAGGTATTAAATCGGAGGCGTAGCATGCAAGTATGCAACGTTGCGTTACCTCTATTTAAACTCATGTAAAAGGTCGCACTTTAGGATATACGCCGAACACTTAATGGATTGATTTATATGAAATGGATCGAATAAACAAAACGCAACACACTCCAACATTCATCACTCATTCATTCATTGCTTCATCTCAAACATCGTTATGTTTTGTTTGTCCTTTCTTTCATTCGTGTGTTGTCCCGGTAGCTTCAGCCGAACATCCCTGATTCAATAAATGTCTCCGCAACTGTGGAAGCATCAAGCGATGACGTTGCAGGGTTGATACATCACTTCGATAACTCTATTCGTATCACTTCGATAACTCTATTCGTAACACTCCGAACTCTATTCGTATCACTTCGATAACTCTATTCGTATCACTTCCATAAACCTATTCGTATCACTTCGATAACTCTATTCGTAACACTTCGAACTCTATTCGTATCACTTCGATAACTCTATTCGTATCACTTCCATAAACCTATTCGTATCACTTCGATAACTCTATTCGTATCACTTCCATAAACCTATTCGTATCACTTCGATAACTCTATTCGTAACACTTCGAACTCTATTCGTATCACTTCGATAACTCTATTCGTATCACTTCCATAAACCTATTCGTATCACTTCGATAAATCTATTCGTATCACTTCGATGACTCCGTTTGTGTCGCTTCGAACTCTATTCGTATCACTTTGAACTCTATCCGTACTACTTCCATAAATCTATTCATATTACTTCGATAACTCTATTCGTATCACTTCAATAACTCTATATTCATGCCCCAACAAAAGCAAATAACCTCCAAAATGGCGCAAAGTTTAAGTGGCTACAATTCAAACCTAAGATTCTTGGGAAGAGAGGGGGGGGGGCTCTAACTAAGCCACTTTATGCTTTCATAACGAGGCCTACAGGGAAAAGTTACAAGAAAACAAAACGTTGCGAACGTTTTTTCGTATACAGCCGCATTCAGCCGCAGGAGACACCGCAGAGTTAGAAGATAACCAGCGCATAATAACCACCCATTTCTTCCATCTCTATCATATTCCCTTTGAATGTATAGGCAGAAAAAGGACAGAAAGAGGTGGGCTTATTCCCTTGTCCATCCTCCTCTAACACAAGCGCTTCAACGGAGAAAAGAGAGAGAGAGAGAGAGAGAGACATAGCGTTTCTCGTTGCGCTATTGTAATACGATAATACAGACCTGCGCCGCAAGACTTGAATAAGAAACGATGAGGTAAGAACAAAGATAATACGGTTTCTTGTATCATGTAAAGTAAAATAAAATGAAAAAATAAATAACTAAATAAATATAAAATAGAGTAAAATATAGGAGAGAGAAAACTCGCCGAGACGAGGCGGAAACAAAAGGAGAGCAAAAATTTGTCAGCGGAGATGAAAGATTACAAAAGACGAAACACCATGAGACTTACAAGTAATGAGGGTCATTACGATGGGATGAACTTAGCATGGAGAGCAGAGCTGCGTGTTGAAGGGATGGAAGGGAAAGGAATGGAGGGGAAAGGGATAGGATAAATTCGAGGGGTAGGAAAACAGTTAGCAGTGAGAAGGCAGGGGCATTGGCGGAAAAAAGGGGTGGGGGAGGGGGTTGGAATAAAAGCGTGGATGAGCTCGAGAAGTTAAGGAAGGCTGCGAGGCAAAAGTGCACTTTTGAGTCGGGCGAACAAACTGGAGTCATTTTTAGCGAGTGGCGGCAGTTCGCTTTAATTGGCAAAAAGCTAATATAAGTAATTGTAACTTCTTCATCATGCGACGGGCGACGAGACGCGACGATGCCTCCCTTTTTAGATTACTACGAACACGCAGGGATGAGGCAGTCCTTGGCTCGAGGCGGAAAGCATAGCAGAGCTGCCGTCGTTTCGTGTAATTTTAATGACATTCTTCAATTCACCGATTATTACAACGCGCGGTTGACCAAAGGTTACAGGAACATTCCTCCAAATTAGGATCGGTCCAAAATGTTATGTCCAGTAATTAACCCTCTAAGGCCCGATATTACGATCTCTTGGTTTGTCCAAACCAGTGGTTTGACTCAACCAAAAGGCAATCCGATAGACAACCACTACTGGTTAAAGTATGAGAACAAAGGAGGCCCAACCCCTAACCAGAGGATAACAAGAGGTCGTAAAACGCCACTCCACGTATACCTGAGGTAGATCTCTAACCACCACCAAACTATCACTAAACCAGAGGTCGTAATACAGGGCCTAAGGACCGGGTTAGTTTTAACTTTTAAAGAACACCACTCTTCCGTTTCTGAGCATAGGGAAGGTAGTTAACTGTTCGTACTCGGGGGAGCTGGAATTGCATATACGACAAATTGAAGGCGCTCTACCTGAGATTGTATGTATTTCCATTGATAGTCGCGTTTGTTCGGATTGAAGACTGAAGCAATAGACTAAGGAGAGAAACGAGTAAACTCGGGCTTAGCCGCTTGCCCATAAGGGATTAACCCTTTCATACCTGAAATTATTTTTCTTCAGAAACGGATTTTTGACCTACAGAGTTGATCTTATCAAAGTTCGCTGTGTGGAACCTGCGAAAGTTCCACTTAGGAAATTTAGGTCACTGGTCAGAGTATGAAAGGTTTCACGGTGCTGGAAAAAAATTCCACTCGGTGAGATATTCCACTAAGTGGACGTTCCACACGACGAACTTTCACTGTATATTATTTTTATGTTTTCCATAAGATTCAATGTTATTCAGATGTACGTTTGTGATGTAAACCAATTCTGAAAGGGTTAACGTCCAGTGCATTTTAAACCAGGGCTTTGAACCGGTTTTACAGTTTAGGTTCGATTCGGTTCATGGTTCGGAATTCGCAAGTAAAATCGGTTCGCGGTTTGGTTTGGGTTCACGGGGACAGTGCCCACTGCCCCTAGTAAAAATGGTCCATGAAAATCCTTGACCAAATCTCTACGCAAGGTGGATTTCCATGAAATCATAAGGATCTCCATGAAAATCCTGAAGAATTTACAAGGATTTCCGTACAATTTAACCATTTTTAACAGTGCAGTGGAGTTCGGTTCGAACCGGTTCAACGACTCTTGGGCGCCTTCTTCGGCTGTCTTAAAACGTTTTTTGATGGTTTTTTGAAAGGATTTCCGTACAATTTAACCATTTTTAACAGTGCAGTGGAGTTCGGTTCGAACCGGTTCAACGACTCTTGGGCGCCTTCTTCGGCTGTCTTATAATGTGATTTTACGCAATTTAACATTAGAATCAACCCCTCATAATGCTGCAGCAAACGTTTCCAACAGACCCACTAAAAACTTGTCCAAAAAAATATTTGGCCACTTTCGATCAAAGTGGTCCAACATTTTTAAGGACCAGTTTATGTCCAAAAAAGACAGTACCAAGTCTATAATTTCCGGGACAACCTAACTTAGGGCTAGTGTAGTCTACCCGCCTCCCAATAAGTGCTGCGATTCATTGATTCACCTCTCGCGGTCTTTATTTTGAGGTTAACTTACCGTGCTGCCGTTTTTTGACGGTTCGATGCGGTCCGCTGAGTGGTGACCGACTTTTTGCGGTTCTTGGGGGCGAACTTTGGGTTGGTGACCGCCCGTCCCTAACATTTTTTTGGCCCAGGTGATTCCATTTTAGGATTGTCCCATGATTGGTATTTTCCTAAATTAAATTTTATTTCAATTTTATTTATTAATTTTTGGTTAACAGCAATAGAATCAGAGAGGAGATAAATCCAGTGATGATGACAGTCAAACTCAAGTTGGAGAGGGAGATTTCGATGAGTTGAGAGGATGGACAAATATTTGTCCAGACACTCGAAATTAACCTTCCTTTTTTTCTCTCCCGATGCGGTGCCATAACCACGCCGCGTCACTATGCTCCCATTCAACGCAACCACAGGGTGTCCCAGAAGTCGAAAAATACCTTTCTAATTTCGAAATAACAGTAGCGCAACAGAGAGAAATTCTCAATCTCTCTCGTTTCTCCATTAAAAAGCGTGTTTTATACAAAGGCTGTTCAAAGAGTAATGCAACGGTTGACTTTTTGGGCGAACGAAAAAAGTTAACAAGTTTCGGTTTACGGATTTGTGTAGACGGCGTAAATATACCAATAAAATGAAACCTTGTTCAGCTCATTTCATCAAAAATTACATTAATCGAAATACACAGTTTCTCCCGAGGCACTTACCGCACAAGCACCTCCAGGATTTTAGCGTACTTTTTGCAAAGAAAAAAACGATTGATAATTAAGTGCGTGTATTGGAAGAAATTAACAAGAAAGCTTTTCCTGCTATAATTTACTCATTCAATTACTCTTCATGCATCTGGAGATTCAATATATTTTCCTACCACCTCGAATAACAGTAGGAGACGCTTTCATGTTAATTTCTTCCAAAACACGCACTGAACTGTCACTCGTTTTTTCCGGAGCAAAAAGTACCCTAAAATCCTGGAGGCGCTCGTGATAGGTGCCTCGGGAGAAACTGTGCATTGATTAATATTCCTGCCATCCCTTTTACATCCAGGTCTTACTTTTATAGTCACCCTGCATATTGAGCGGCTCTTTAAAAAATTCACGCTCCTACGCCTTTTTTTTTTTTTTTTTTTTTTTTTTTTTTAATAAGAAGTGCTGACAGAGAGGGGGTAGGAGGTGCTTGACGCGTATAAAGGGAGCAGGGATCCTGGACCTCGGACCTCGGTTCCCACCAGGGATTTTAATTTTACAAAACCATCGTCAAATACGGGAAGCCGATAAAGCGTAATAGTGTTAATCGCACGTGTATCTCACCAAACTTTATTATTATTTGTATACATTAATGTTTGCTTTTAGATTATTCCAATTCAATAATTTTTACCGCGTGGACCCGAAGCTGATTTTTTCGCGAATAAAGTCCGTTACATTCACTCTATTTTTCTCATCCCCCAGTAGACTTTTTTTTATTGACGCACGGGGAATTTAAAATCCATGAGTCTGATTGGCTGAGATGCTTTCTTTTAAACGTGAATCCATCCTCTGATAGGTCAATTTTAAATCTCCCGATTTCTCACTGAAACATTTTGTCGTTCCAAAAGGGCCTAACTCAATTGCCAATGGCGTCACTAGACATTTCCATTTGGGGGGGGGGGAGAAGTGAGATCCCCTGTGAAGAGGCCTTCCCCCAGTTATCGGGGGACTGGTTGTCCAGCCCCAGATTTTTTTTTTTTTTAAATTGACGTATAATAAGCAAAATTTCACACAGTTCTGAATTTTATTCTGAATCACTGACGAAAATTACCAAATCATCTCCTTGTTTCCATTTTTCGAGCTCCTTTAATATTTGTTTATTTAGTCAATTACAGTCAATAACTTTTCCTTCCCCTTTCCCCCTTAATTTTCTCCTCCTTTGCCTCCTTCTGCTATTTCTTTCTTTTTCTCTCTTTCCCTTCCGTTTTCTTTCTCTTCTCTTCTTTCTTTCTTTTAACTATCCTTTACTTTTTCACTAGTTTTCTCTCTTCACTGTTTGGGGTGGGTGGGGGTGGGGAGGAGGCAACAGTCACGTTTGGGAGGGCAACCCCCCCCCCCCCCCCCAAGTGACGCCACAGTCAATTGCAACGCTTTAAAATTTCATCTAACCGAGAAATTCATTTTATTTCTATAATGACAGAGGTTCGACGCACACACGCAATACAGAAAAACCACTTTGACAACGCTGACAGGAAAAACCTCTGGTACAGAAAAAATGACCCAGCAAACCATGCCTATTTGTCTTTAGTAGAGCGAACCATATACCTTTTGTCCGCCTTACCATAGAGATTTTGGTGGATGATATCTCTTTCGTTAGGCATACAAAATTTTTGGTTCAGAGAACAAAATAATTGTTTTTCTCAACCAAAGTCTTTTGCTGGGATATTTTTCTCAGAGCTGCTGTTTTGCGTATAATTAATGGTATTTTTCAATTCACCGATGATTCCACCAGTTGAGAAAATATTACACAGCTCAGTTCAGTGTACGACTAATGCACGAAAATACTCGCATCTGTGGTATTTTCTTAACCGGTGGAGTTGTCGACGACTTTAAAAAACTTGCGGATATTTAAATTAATTAACGGCGTTTCCACCGATTGAGAAAATATTACAGGTCAGAGTATTTTCGTGCAGTACAGTCATTCACTGAACTGAATTCTGTAATCTTTTCTCAACCGGAGGAGTCGTTGATGGGTTGAAAAATGTCATTAATTGTACGCGAAACGGCAGCTCTAATTTTTCTACAAAAGGTTTTGCCATAGGGCGATCAAAGCGCCTTATTTCGTTAGTAAAGTTACTTAAATTAGTAAACTACACAAGATAACTGGAAAAAGAGGGGTGGTAGGTACTAGCAAACGCTAAAGTACTCACAGTCAAGAATTCGAGATAAGTGGCGAATCCTTGTAAAATCAAAGCAACCTTCTGCGCTCCGTGTTTATTCGCTTGACTGTGAAAACTTTTGCGTCTGCTAGTACATCTCCAAAAAAGACCCCCTGGAAAATCGAGCTCAATAACGTTCCCGCCATAAATTAAAGGTCGATGTTCAGGCTTTCAGACGCAACGGAGACACCGCGGTGACCGACCAAGGCCAGACCAGAGTTCTAAGAAGGTTGAATAAGTATTGCGCTCTTACCTTGACACTGGAAGCCCTGTTTTCCGAACCCCCTGAAACAAAGAAGGAAAAATGCCGAGATTAAAACAAGGGCAAGTTGCATGCATTTTCTTAATTCATTTTAAAAACGCGCTAGATCAGATACGTTAACACAGCGCTTTTGGCAATTTTTTTTTTTTTTTTTTTTTTTTTTTTTTTATTTATTTATTTCGGAATTATCTTCAAAAAAGCTATCCGCAGTGCCAAAAAATCGGCCCCCACTTGAAACAGAATAACACTGGCAAAAAAAAACAAAAAAACAAAAAAAAAGACAAAACTGGCATGACGATGGTTGATTTTGACTAATTTTGGGTCGCTGAATCCAAAAATTACCTAAGTTTTTTTTTTTTATGCCTCCGTTTTCGCGTTCAACCCCTAATGTACAACAAATACGGGTCAACATGGGCTGATTTCACGAAAGTCCCGTAGTGCATCACAAAAACTCGAAAACGGAGGCATACCGAAAAAAATAAAAAAAAACCGAGGTCATTTTTGGATTCAGCGACCCAAAATTAGTAAAAATCACCCATCACAATGCGAGTTTTTTAATTTTATTTCTTTTTGCAGACCAGTGGAATCAGCCCATTTCAACCCACATTTGTAGTACATAAGGGGCTGAACTCATAGAGGCATAAAAAAATGGAGGCCATTTTTGGATTCAGCGACCCAAACTTAGTCAAAATTACCCATCACCAAGTCAGTTCATTTTTTGATGCAGACCAGTGTAAATGAACAGGCAATTTAATTTGTAATCTTTCAAGACTGAAAGAATATTAGAGAACTGGTTCTTTGATAACATGAATTTGTACTTGAAAGTTTGCATCCGATTTCTTACAGGAAACCGTGCGAGAGAGAGTGAGACAGAACATACGTTTGAATCCAATTATTTTCGTGACGTTACAATAACACAGTATCTTTCAATGGGGCTCTTGCAAACTTTTGCTATAAGCAAATAAATAGTCCAATCTGATGTTAAGAAAATAACAAAAATAATAATAATAATAATAATATTTGTTATGGAAATAACAAAAATCGCACAGAGAAAGTCTAAAATTCAGTAATAAACTCTCATGACTGCTATAAAGACAAGATCGTAATGGCGGTTCAACGCAGGTATCATGGGAGATTCCTGTCTGTTATGTCACTTTCTCTACGGAAACACAGAGATATGTCTCAATTTAAATAGGAATCTCCCATGATACCTGCGTCTCTCCGCCATTAAGCCCGATTCTGAGAGTGAATTTAGTGATTTTTTAGTGTACTCATCGTCATTTTGACAGGTTTTTATGCAAGAATCTACTCTTCAACCCCCCATAGGAAAATGTTGCAAGATCCCCTTTATCAATGAAAGAAAAGAGAGAATCGTTGCCAGTCGCGTCTCACCTCCAAAGATTACAGATGATGATTACAAAGGTGGAATAAAAAAAAGTCTAGTGAGTGATTAGGATGGAAGGACTCACAATTCATCTTAAAATTGACCGTGCGATGCAAGCCACAAAGGATACAATCAATTTAATGGCGAGCTTGAGTTGAGCATTGTTGCCAAATAAACGTATATTCCCTCTAAGAATCAATATGAAATCAACGGATTTTATCCTCAAATTTGGCACCTTAGGAGCTGAGCTCAGAGAGCTAAAGCGGGCGTCCAAACCGTTGCGTCGCACAGTGCAGCAAGCCAATGGGAGGAGTCGGATATGGAATAAAAGACTAGAAATGTTAATTCGAATGTTTTTATGGTAAAAAAACAAACTTTAACCCATGTTTCATAAATGCCCAACTTTATTTGAACATGTTGGGTGTTTTTTTGTGTTTTCCTAAAAAAAAAAAACACCATCTTAGAGTTAAAAAAAGTTAAAATTTAAAAATTGTGAAATTTTCTGGTCCAGCTAAATTATAGGTGCTGAAAGATCACAACATTGATTTTTGAGTAAAATTGGCCTAAATTTACTTTAATTTGGTCCAAAAAAAACCATTTTAAGTGGGTCGTTAACGACCCAATGGGTATATAAGGGATAAAGGGTGATTCTTGCAGGAAATTTTACGATAAAACAATTGAAATTACTTTCTAACTTCTACGTTGCGTATTAATTAAGATACACTCAAGTCCATATATATATTAAGATCTTCCAATGTCCGGCTTCTCCCATTAACTCGCTGCACTGTGCGTCGTCCATTCACAGTATTTCACAGCAGGAATTTGAGTTTTGAGTTTAAGAGCAGTTTTATCATTCCTCACTTGACGCGCTTAATAGAGTCAACTGTCAATAGTTTTTCAGTTAACTTCAGGGCTGCCGTCTCGCGTAATAATAGACGCCTTACACCCATTTAACTCAACGTAACTGTTTTGAATTTCCCGCCAACTTTGGCAACACTAGTTAACTCGTCGAGTGCAGCGATAGAGGCGGCTCGTGACTCGAAACCGTCTGTCTCATTCTTTCGTTTATCTGATTGCGCAGGAGAGACAAGGATAGAGGGCGAGGATGATTTGAGGCTCTACTCCACCTTCTATCCTTGTCTTGCATACAGGATCAGGCAAAAGAAGAGAGTGAGAGAGTGCGAGTATTCTATGAGTCTGTTCACGTTTTAGTTTCGGAAAACTTTCCTGGTATTTGCTTCTCGCGCGGATAAGTTTACCGTGAGCTGAGCGTGCGAAGAAAAACCTCTCCTTGTTATTATCTCAATCATAACAACCATCATTCGAGCATCGTACAGTGAAACAATAATTGCAATCTTAGTATTAAAAGCCATCCTTGGTTTTAAGCGAAACAAATTTTTAAAATACGAGGGTCGCCTCAAAAGTAAGTATCATAAATCTATTGAAGCTAAATAAAAATCTTAAAAAAAATTGGAAAACGCGTCGCATCTTCAGTTTTAAAATACAATTTTTGGATTTTCCTCATCTTTAAAATTGAACAAATGACGGCGATTTTACTGCGACCATCTCCCGTCACAGTGGGCCCAAAATTTTACGCAATTGAAGGTATCGTTTTTCAGACATGGGGAAAGAATATTGTTCAAGAAAGCAAAGAGTATGTAAAAAAAATTGTCAAAAACTGATACCTTTGGAGTGTAACTTTATTTTTTGACAAAGTCTTCTGCTTTGTTTTAATATCTGATACCTTCGGCACCAGTGTCCTTATTCCACCACAAAATATGAACATCAACATTTGGATCCGAAACCAGGATAAAGAGTTCTTTTCTGCAGATGGAATACGGAAACTGATGCAAAAGGTACAAAAAATGTCAAAACAAAGCACGAGACTATGTAAAAAAATTTAGTTAGACCCCATATGATCAGTTTTTGACGTTTTTTTTTTACCTCCACATTGTTCTCTTAAACAATGTTCATTTTCCATGTCTGAAAAACGTTATTTTCGATTTCGTAACATTTTGAGCCGACTGTGACGGGAGATGGTCGTGGTAAAATTGCCACAATTTGTTCAATTTTAAAGATACTGAAAATTTAAAAAAGCGGTTTTAAAGCTGAAGATACGATGCGTTAAACACGTTTTACTTTCTCACTAGTTAACAAAGTTAGAAATAGAGAAAGTATTGCAATGGCGCAGAGATTTTTGATGCATTTTGTTTTGATATTTGACCCACTACGATTAAGTAAATCATGATAATTACAAAATAATTGGCTCATCATGCTTAATTGCTTAATACTATCCTAAAGAATATTCATCCATGAAGTTTCAATATTATTTAACCATATGTGGCTTGGAGGTGTAAATGCACAAACTTTCTTTGGCGTCTGTCTGTCCGTACCCATAAAACGTGAAACCCAGCATAATTTTTGAACCATTGATCCATTAGCATCCAAATTTTGCAGAGAAGATGTTTTCAACGTTCTCCAGAGGGGCTTTTTTTGTTTTTTTGAAATGTACATTTATAGGTTAGTTTTGGATGAAGACTGGTTTTCATCAATATTAATGGGAAAATGGGTCAAGAAAGGGAAAAATACAATTATATCAAATATGGATCTTTGGATTTGGATAAATAAACCAAAGGGGGGGGGGATCTATGGATCTCCTCCAGAATATGAAAGGGGGGTTTGGGGTCTCCCTTAGAATAATTTGATGTAAGAAAGTCTTCGTAGGTCCCTACAGTTTATTTTTACGATACTTACTTTTGAGACGACCCTCGTATTTTATCTACTTTTGGAATCTATTCACTAAAAAGTTGTCTGACGATCCGTCATATAACGATTAAAGATTCTTCTAATTTTATTTTTCAAGTCTTTTTTTCTTCCTTTTTTTTACTTTCTCGTTTCTCTTCGTCTCTGCAGCTGGCGACAGCGCTTCGAGATCATATAAAGAGATGCATCACACGTGAAGTATTCACTCGCTTGCTTATGATTGTGAATGCAACTCCATTAAAAATATCATCGTCAATCATCCGCGAGTTGTGTTTGCGTCTCGTCTCGTCTCGGCGCACACTAGACCAAAAAATTGATTTTGCCGGGCGCACAAAAAGTTATCGTTTCTGGCTTTTAAAATAAGTCCAAGTTGATATTTACTAGAATATCTATGTTATTAGATTCATTTCAAGCTCTAAAATGAACGATTTCACACATTTTTAAGTTATCTTGTCGTAAACTGTTCATAATTTTGAGTTTTGTTTGTCAAATTATGTCCGGAAAATTCCGTGATTTGATCCACAGTGGGGCGATTTCTCCTCGTATACACTTTTTCCTCTGTTCAAGTGTCATTTCTACACTTCGTTCGAATCCTAGGACCAGATTCGTAAACCTCGTCAGTATCATCAATCGTCTCCATTTTGCTCATTCAAGGCTATCATTCATAAATTCATATCCATACCACTCATCTTTCCCGCTTTTCTAATTGAAGCTATAGAGGAATCGGCTCTCTAGTGTTGCCGAATGTTTGTAAAAACAAACCTAAAATGTTTAGAGCCCTCTAAGGATTTTACGTTCTGCAGACATGCGCGCTACGATGAGTTGAACAAGAGAAAAGGTCTCAACAGCTTCATTAAAAGTGCGGAATTGAAACCGTACGCTAAAATGTTGCTTATTTACGCCCTCTTAAATCGATTTTCCATTTACTTTTCCTCTAGAAAAGTGAATTTTTCCAAAAACTTTGTGTTTTGATGAATATGAGGTTATTTTCTTGGAAAGCTAGATTCAAGAGGAAGGAACGAGAATTTCTTCTAAAAGCTATCAGATTCGATGTCAGCGTTCAAGCTTGAGGCGAGCAGATGAAATTTTCAAAGACTTTTGAGAGAAAATGTATAAACTTAATGTTTGTTTTAGTAGCGCATATGTCTGCAGAGCCACTCGCTTGCCCGGCCCTACGGCCCCAACCAAGGTACCTATATTTAACAGGTATGCTCGGCTCGCTTCCCAAGTCATCTTCAGTAGCGCGAAAATCAATAGTAGAATCCAAGTTGCCCGACAAAAAAAGAAAACACAGGACAGTTACGCCGGTATAAAGTAATTCACAGAGCGATAATCAAATCAACTAAAATAGTGAGTTCCACTTCCATATCCATCTTTATAACAAACCTACTTCCTCATCATGTCCCACGTAATGCCCCGTGTTTTCTTTTGTCGTCCATCTTGGGTTCAGTTTTTTTTTTTTTTTTTTTTTTTTTTTTTTTTTTTTAATTTATTTTCGCAGCATTGAAGATGACGCGAGAAGCGAGTCGAGCATACCTGTTAAATATAAGTACCTTGGGCCCCAACAAGCAATATGAATATATATAGGCATCAAGAAAGAGGGCACATTAAAAAAATGACCAAAAAGATTACACAATTCAGTTCAGCTGTGTGACTGCAAAGTATGGAAATACTCTGATCTATAATACTCGTATTTCCGATCACCGCACCAATAGAAACACCCCTTCAAAATTTGACGGAATTTTAATAATCACCGCAATGATTCCATCGGTGGAAAAAAGCTTACAGATCTGAGTATTTCCGTGAATTACATTCGCATAGCTGAACTGGATTGTGTAATCTTTTTGTCAACCCGTGAAACCATCGATCGATGGTTTGAAAAAAGTATTTTTTTTTATATAAGATCCTCAAAACGGGAGCCCTGCTTGTACGCAGCAAATAGCCTTATACATTTTAACCGAGAAACACCAATGAACAATGAACATGCACACCAAAGAACCTTCAAAATCCATTCATAAAGTCGTAAATACGCTTTTAAAATCCATCAATTCAAACGGCGCGCGCTCGCACTTTCTAAAGCGTCAAACAAAGCAACTGCTACGTCTATACAGTCATTACCAATTCCAGTCACCGTAAGCGCTGATTACACGATTGAATTGATCTGCAAATTAGAGTGCATCGATCGGAAAACGCTCGCTCTCGTTGTGTATTTCTTATACATCAAAGAGTAAACGTTTGCGATCGATGCACTCTGATGATTCTGATGTAAAGCTCAATTCGATCGAGTAATCAACGCTTACAGCGATTGGACTTGATGTTTACTGCAGTTCATTACTGCTGTTACTCACAATGTGCTTTCAGAAAGAAAATGAGAGCACATCTCCGGTAAACCGATGAGCAATGACTGCATTGGAGCAGGAGCTCTGATGAAATCGGCAAATACATCATGTTGACTGGATATGATGACCCTGGTAAAAATGACGACTATACGACTATTCCAAAAACGACTATAATCATATTTGCCGACTATAATCTATAGTTGGCCAACTATAAATCCATAGTTGGCCAACTATGTTTATAGTCGTTTTTGGAACGGTTATAGTCGTCATTTTTACCAGGGGAATTTTCATTTTCGCCTAGAAATCACTATTTTCAAAATTCTTCTTTATTTTGGTAAGAAAAACTGTAGACATAGTTGATCGATCGATTAATTTTAAAACTTGTTTTTCCATCACATAATCGTTTAATTCGTTAAAATCGAAAAACACACCTTAACCCTTTCGCTATATGTATATAGTCCCTTAATTATAGAGGACGTTTGTTGACATGGAATCGTATGAAACTTCAAAAAAGTTGACATGCACATGAAATTATAAGAGAAAAATTAGTTTAGTACAATACATTCGATTCATTAGTAAAGGTCTAAAAATTGTGAAACTATTTTTTCAATCACTCGTCACTGAAAGGGTGAACCCTAACCTAAAAATCTTTCACGGCTGCTACACACGTGAGTCTAAAGCAAGGTACTTATATTTAATAGGTATGCTCGACTCGCTTCCCGTACGGAGAAAAAAAAAATCGGTTATGCGAACTGAACTTCGGCTCATATGGAACACCGAGGTGTTCGGTTACAGTAACCAACGTTTTCGGTTGTGAGTGCCGAGCTTCAGTTAGGAGTACTGAAGGTTTCGGTAAGTGTGACTAATACTATGACTCACATTTCGTTCCTAATGAACCACTTCGGTACTCCTAACTGAAGTTCGGTACTCACAACTGAAAACTTCGGTTACTGGAACCAAACACCCTCGGTGTTCCATATGAACCGAAGTTTTTTTCTCAGTGCGCGTCATATTCACTGGCGCGAAAATCAAAACAAGCAGAATCCAAGATGGCCGACAAAAGAAAAAAACACTGGACATGACGTGGGACGTGAACAGGAGTAGGTTTGTTAAGAAGATCGATGGAAGTGGAACTCACTATTTGGTGTTTTTTCTCGCTTCATCGATTTTAATTAATTTGATTATCTCTCTGTGAATTCTTTTACACCGACATAATTGTCCTGTGTTTTCTTCTTTTGTCGGCCATCTTGGATTATGCTTCCGATTTTCACGCCACTGAAGATGACGCGGGAAGCGATTCGAGCATACCTGTTAAATCTAAGTACCTTGAGTATAACGTGCATATGTTATACATCAGACTGCCACTCTAACAATAAGTAATTAATTTTAAACCTCCTGGTTTAAAATACACGGAAGAACAGTCGTTGCTATACCCACTGCATCCATCAAACGATTAGGGTCGTGTGATAGGGAGGGAGGGCGCAACAACCCGATGAACCCCTGTTGACCCGAGGAGGCAAATTCCTGCGACACGAATGAGGGAGCACGGAAATATGTGCGCCATTCGTTGTTCACCTCATATTGTGCAGGGCTAAACGAGAAACGAACGACAGTGTTGCAAGATTTGAGGATATAAACTGTTTATTTTACGTTGAGTCTTAAGAATGATAAGCGGCCTAAAAACCGTATAACTGGCAACACTATACAAACGACAAATAAAGCAGTTTAAAATTACATTACACACAAACACATCCAGACACGAAACACGAGTTATTTATCCGGGAACACCCACCCCGCCACCCCCCTCCTCTCCAAAACAACACACAGTGGATTGAAGAATGGAATTTACCGGACATAAACTTATGGGCATTAATCAAGATTAAGAAAATTAAATAAATAAATTAATAAATAAATAAATAAATAAATAAATAAATAAATAAATAAATAAATAAATAAATAGATAAATAAATACATAAATAGAAAGATCACTGAAAACGGAGTTAAATGATTTTTGACGTAAAACAGAGTCAGATTTCTTGCTTCAGATGATTCCAGGGCCAATTAGTTCGAACCGTGGACACGTCGCGTTGCTCAAGAAGTGTAAATAGTTTTTGACTGGAATTAAAAAAATTTACGCAAATTTTACAGATTTTAGGAACGTCGGCACCTGCGAGCATACATTAGGAAGATAACCTGAAAGTTTCAAGCTGAAATACTCAAAACTAAAGCCGGAAATGATGAAAGGCGAAGATTCTTGTAAGCCTCAAAATGAGTGCGACTGAGGCAAAAAGACACACTATCGCTTGCACTCATTAAGCTTATGGCGAAATTAATTTAATAATTTACGGCTTTAACACTCAACCTTTGCGTTGTTTTTTTTTTTTTTTTTTCCAATTTAAAATGCAAAAAAAAGATTTTTCCAAAAAGCGACAAGTGGCGCTATCCATCGGATTTAAATCTGGAAAAGTTTTGCCTGGAAACACCTTAATGCAAGGAAATACCAATATTGAAACATTTTCGAGGCAAAACAAAAAAAGAGTTTAATGTCCAAAAATGTTTATGATTCTACCATCTGTGCGGAACACACCAGCACCCCTCTTCCGTCGTTTCTCCTGGTCCAATCGATATCCATTCCTCACTTCACCCAACTCGCTAGCCACAGCGCTGCTGCCGTATTTCGGATATTTAGTGGCTTCCTACAATAATCTATCCGTGATTCAACCTGTTGAAGCAAAGATTACTGATTTGAGTACTCCTGTGAGCCGTTTTTGCGATTTTCAACTTAAGTATAAGTCATATCTTTCCTTCAACCGATTGAATCACCGATGGATTGTGGAACGTCATTAAATATTGCTGGTCGGCCAGCACTGCCTCAATATACCATATGAACATCCCTTCAGAACGGACGCCGCATAAAACGCAATAAAACGCCGCACTGTGGGCGAGGATAACAGATTTCATGACCAACAATTAGAGGAGTAAACTAATAAAAAAACATCTTTTGAAAGCAGCGCTGTCGTTTTGCGGACAGTATGGTGTATCGTGCCATTTCACAACATTGCAGTCCGTCCATTTAAACCCATTGAAAAGATCGAACTATTGGGTGTTCGGGGAACATCTTCGCATTCGACCTTTTCCATGGGTTTAAACGGACGGACTGCAACCTTTGCAACCGGAATGCAATTGCTCTTCAATTGCATAGAGCGGCAACTAGATGTCCATCAAATTACTCATTTTTTCTCACTGTGAGATAGAGAACGATCCTTTAGAGCTGTCAGAAAGAATTATTTTTGCTCAATTTGGATGGGTGTAGGTTGAGAGAGCAATGATGTGTCATCAACAGACGGGCGGACAGACCGACAATTTATTAAGTGATATGTGTTTTTAGTTCACGGGATCATGAAATGCCAAGATATTAAGAAAACTCATTTGGAAAAAAAAAAAAAAAAAAAAAAAAAAAAAAAAAAAAAAAAAAAAAAAAACGATACACGAATTACGCGAATACAATTAAGTAGATTCCATGAATCTACTTATTGCGGAGGGTGCGATGTTGGATTTTTCGGGAAATTTTATCAAATGAGCACGTTTCATGGTCCCCTGAGTGAGAAAATACCACTCGTTGAAAATTGTATATATATATATATATATATATATATATTATATTATGTTTCAGCCAGTTTTACCGTTTTTATGTACCACGATCCTGTTCGTAATTTTTGGTTTTTGTTCTTGAAATTTTTCTCAACTATTTGTTGGGTTGATTTCTTGAATGAGTTCGAAGATGGTGTAAATCCGATTGTTAGTTTTCGCGCTATGGGCCGTGTTTGAGTCGTGAAATGTGTTTTTGACGTTTGTTTTTAGGAGTGTTTGTATTGAGCGTTTTTTTTGGGAAAATTTATGTTAACCGTTTTGTTACGCAACTTTTTTACTTGAGTCATTTTTTTGTGTTTTGCGTTGTAAGCGAGTTAAAGTGATGTGTTTTTCGGGTTTTTTGGCAGTGTTTTTATATGAAGAAATTGTTTTTTTGGTTCAAAAATTTCAGTATATATCGTGGAGGATGTTTTTAGTTCATATGCTCCATCCCTTAAATTTTCCTTGTGTTTTACGTGTTTTAGGAGCTATTTAGTTTCTTATGGGATTTTACATGTGAAAGACAAGGATAGAGTATTGGTATAATTGCTCGTTCTTTGTTTTACACGTGCACTGTTGCTTAGGTACGTTATTTATTTATTTTCTTGTTTGATCAGCTGCTCTTATTCAGATTTATTCCTCATTAGCGTTACAAAGATTACACATTTTTCTATCTTGGTACTATAATCTTTTTCTCATGGGTATTTTTATTTAAATGTTGAACAGCTGATAAAAAAAAAAAAAAAAAAAAATGAATAATTCAAAGAAAATCATAACATAACCTATTTATTGAAATTTGTGAAAAACTTATATAACCTAGCTTTTATTTCTCACTTGCATTGTAAAGATTACACATTTCTCTATTGGTAATATAATCTTTTTCACAATAATATTTGGATTTTGAGCAGCTGATGAAATAAAAAAAAAATTTAACGAAAATTATAACCTATATGTAAATTTTTGAAAAAATGATGTAACCAAGCATGGAATCTACTTCGTCTTACCGGCCTGCCGGGAGGCATTTTTTTATTCTCCTTATTACATTCAGACTAATCCACCCTTCTATTTCATCATAATTATCTCTCAGTGTCAAGATGTCTGGTAATTTTCAACTTTCAAATTTCCTGATTTTCCATGCATTGGATTTTTTACAAGATGAAATCACCTCGCTGAAAAAGTTTGAACATTTTTCGAAGACTTAAATTTCATCAAGTCGGGATATTTAGGAGAAAATTTAAATACTGGTTCAATTTTCAGGTTTGTGGTTCAAAATTCCAGACGAAATTGGACCGCACACTGATAAATAAATCCATGTTTCCCTGATTGAATCAAATTCCCTGACTACTCCAGGTTTACCCTGATTCTAGAAACCCCGAGAAGGGTCAATATTTGGATCAATAAGTAAAAAATTTCTGAAAATACGGGAATCATGAAACTTCAAGAGAGGAAAAAAATGCATGGTTTTAAACTAAGAATAAAAGCTGAAAAAGAGAAAACCCATCGCGGCATCGGTGGCAATGCACACGTTTTTAAATGAAAATAGAAAGGATAATATTTTTCAGAGCGAAGATTTTTTTTTTTTTTTAATAAACTCTTATGAACTTCTTATGAAACATTTCTAAAACGAGGAAAGCTACTTTTTCAAATTTTTCGAACCTCTTACCACTCGAGGCAACTCGAGGAATGTTCCAATTGGATGTCGGCATTTTTACACAGAGGCAAGACATAATTAAAAGTTTTAAAAACTCCCATCACACTTTGTTTCTTCAATGGGGAAACAACGCAAAATTGGGGGAAAAAGTTCAAAAACATTTACACTTTTGCTTATTGGTTAGAAATGTCGAGTGATGCGAGATTTTGACTTTTTGTGATGCGCCAAGCTTCTTTGTAAAAAAACAACAAAAAACAAGAAACAAAAACAAAAACAAGAAACAAACAAAACAAACAAACAAACAAACAAACAAATAAACAAACAACAAGCAAACACCGACGAATTATTTGTAATGCCTTTTTCGCCGGAAACTGTGACGGTTGACATAAGCATAGGGGGCTTCACTCATTTTCCATAATTTTCGAAACATGCTAACGCTAACTTACGTCCTTCTGCTGACCCATCTGTTAATTATTTCAAGCTTTGACGGAGCATTTGGGTTCAAGCGACAGTAATCAATATAAATTAGGTCTTCAAACCTATCTAGATCAACAGATTGGCCCAAAATACATATAAATCGATCAACAACTCAAATCAGCAAAATTTTGAGTTACACCCCTGTATGCACGCAGACCGTCTTTTTCTCAATGTCAGAGCCTATTTCAAAGACAGGCAGTCCGGCAACAGCGCTAGAGCATCGCAGTTTTAATGCAGCTCGCGCAAATATATAAAGAGGAAAATATACTGTCGAGCAAGAGAAAACACATGAAACTCTCGGTGGATGTTGGACGGTGAATGGGAAATCCGCCTCTTGATTTTAGCATCGATTCCACCCGCAGCAGCCTGCAGCCGCTCAAGCTCTGTCGCTTCTCTCTCTCTCTCTCTCTCTCTCTCTCTCTCTCTCTCTCTCTCTCTCTCTCTCTCTCTCTCTCTCTCTCTCTCTCTCTCTCTCTCTCTCCCTCTCTCCGCTCGGCTGAGCTCGTAAAACCCTCAGTGAACCGATTCGACTCGCGCCAGATGAGTTTCGGAGGAAAGGGTTTCGCGAGAATCCCTGCTATCCCGCCTTCGCGTCCATCTATATCTCCTCCAGGGGTGTAATAACATTTGCTAATATCTTGACAACATTTCGGACTCGCATAAATTTAGAGAAATAAGACGCTATTGCACGATTGGTTAGGTTATCCATGAAAATAATTAGATACAGCACACAAATCAGAGCTGCCGTTTTGCGTATAGGCAATGACATTTCTCTATTAACCGATGATTTCACCGGTTGAGAAAAGATTACAAAGTTCAGTTCAGTGTATGAATGTAATGCACGAAAATACTCTCATCTGTAATCTTTTCTCAATCGGTGGAAATGCCGTTACTTTATTAAAATATACGCAAGTTTTTTAAAGTCATCGACGACTCCACCAGTTGAGAAAAGATTACTGACGCGAGAATTTTCGTGCATTACAGACAACACTCAACTGAACAGTGTCATCGTTCCTCAACCGGTGGAATCATTGGTGAATTGAAGAAAATACATTAAGGTGATTATTGGAAATGTATGTCGCCAAAAGCCAAGTGAGTGCGCGTGAGACTACATCCAACTGCTTCACTTGCACTCATATTACGGCTCATAGGAATTTTCTTATTTCCAATACCCCCATTTTATTTTAGAATGTTTTAGCAAGAACATTTCAGGGAATCTACCTAAAGTATGCTTGCAAGTTCCGAAGTTCCTAAAATAAGTCATTCTTGCCTACGTTCACCAATTTTCGCCAAAAACTGATTAATTTTTGAGTAGTGCGACGCTAAGTGGTGCCTAAACAGTTGGAACTAATCGACCCTGGAATCACCTAAAGGGACTCTAAATGCGACCTATTGATTAAAAGCCACTTGACACTTGAAGAATGTGGGGCCTTTTCTGGAGTGAGGGAATCAGCGAGGGTCCAACAATAGTCCATGAACCAAATCATAATGGGGCTCTTGCAAACTTTTGCTATAAGCAAATAAATAGTCCAATCTGATGTTAAGACCAGTGAAAATTACAAAAATCGCACTAAGAAAGTCTAAAATTCAGTAATAAACTCACATAACTGCTACAACGACAAGATCGTAATGGCGGTTCAACGCAGGTATCATGGGAGATTCCTGTTTATTATGTCACTTTTTCTACGGAAACACAGAGATAAATCTCAATTTATAGATAGGAATCTCCCATGATACCTGCGTCTCTCCGCCATTAAGCCCGATTCTGAGAGTGAATTTTGTGAGTTTTTAGTGTACTCATGGTCATTTTTACAGGTTTTATTGCAAGAATCAACTCTTCAATCCCCTATAACAAAAGTTTGCAAGAGCCCTATTCCGTGAATGATATCGCGTGAACTGAGATGACAGTATACCTACCCTGTCTCCAAGCGCAAATAATCTCGCTAAAAATGTTGTCGTATAGGGTACACCTGGATGAATAAAGTGTCAAGTAAAACATATGAATGAACGATCAGATCATAAAGTCCAAGCGAAGCTCAAACTGCTTAGTGCCCATGAATACTATCGGATCGCTGGAACAAGTGAAACTGTTAAGAGACCTATAAAAATGACGTAGCAATAATAAAGAACAAGCGGTCATTTCAAACCCATTCGTGTTAGAATACATTGTTAAAGCCCCCCGTCTACCTTGAAGCGCAATGTCTTTGATAGACGTACCCATACAAATTCTATGATACAGCTAGGGAGCACCACAATTTTTGGGTAGGGGGATGAGGCATGACAAAGTAGGTGATTGCCCGGTGTTTTCTTTTCAAAATTCCGGCAAATCGACACAGAACGCAATTCATTCACTACAGACTACAGTATAATCACAAACAATAACGATTAAGTAAAATTTACCGGATAAAAACACGCAGAATGACACAAAATGTAAGTACTATGAGGAAGTAAGACGTTTGTTTACATTCCAACCAACATTATAAATTGCCGTCATCGACCATCTTTTGGTGCTCATAGTGAATGCATGCAGGGCTGATTCGCCCTATATCGATCGCCATCTTAGACGTCCCTTAAAACGACTTTTGTGGGGTTAAAAGTTGATTTTGAGACTATTTGATGCTTTCGATTTTGAATCAGAATCAACCCTCCATATTGCTGTAGCAAAAGTATGCATCAACAGACCCATTGAAAAATGTCAAGGAATATGAACACAAAGCGGTTATATGTGCTTTCGTCAGGATAATACGTCACTCACACTCTCAAGAAAATATGAGATTTAAGTGTCATTGGGCAATATTTAGAAGGATGTGAGTTGTCACCAAAAATCTGTGCGTTGATCGGTGATCGGTGGCCTCGTCTCGTGCTTGTCGGCATAAAACACAAAGAAGCCGAGCGTCCTCTCCAAAGATTACTTAAACAAACAGATGAACGGAACAACTTATCTCACTTGTATTGGAAACAGTTAAACGTCACGTGCCGGCCGTGATGCGACCTGACATACTGTGAAGGATCGTAAAAATTACTGGCGCACGAAGATTGAATTTCATACAATTTGTAAACAAACTTATGCAAAGATGGGCACAGTTTCATTAGTTTTTATAATCTTTTCGATTCCTTCAGCAAAATTTATTTCATTGATTTTATCCTTTCCGGTGTTGGTTTAGTTTACAAAAGTTGGCCTTACGCCACATCAGAATGTATTTAAGGCGATACTCCGGCAGATTTCTGTCACCAGAGCGCTGCCGTTTGATTGACGTCAAATTACAGGTCAATAATTTGTATTAAAGAGATAATGGTAATGGTGATATACTAGATAATCATCAAAGGAATGCTTTCCAGAAAAATGATTGAATGGGGCTCCCTATTTTGACCCACCCCTTTGAACGCCATCTTGGATTTTTTTTTAAATGTATTTGTTGAAGTTGTGAGTTAATTTTGAAACTTTTTGATGCTTTCAACATTATTTTCAAGTGATTTCACTCCAAAGTAGACCCGAGTCATTCTTGACGGAATGTAGCATCCGTTCGGTACATTTTAACACTCTCTGTTGATCTATTAATCAACAACCGTTAATATAAATAGTAATAAAATAATAAAACCAACCCTTCAGGAATAATAGCTGATTGTAATAAGAAACTCTTTTCTTAGACATGCAGAAGACAACTGGAAAACTGAAACTGTTTCTATGGATACATGGATAGATAGATTATTTGAATAAATAGGGGAACACTCTCTTTGACTTTAAACCAAACAATTTGGAACTTTTTAGCAATGATCGCGGTTGAGTCACAACTTGCTTACCAACTTCGTTGTAGTAAAGGCGAAAATTCCAAGTTTAAAAGACAAAATTACAGTTTTAAAATGTAAAGGAAGCTTCATTCATGGGCGGATGCAGGAATTTGTCTTTCTCTCTCTCCTTTCATTTGAACACACGTGTAAGAAGAGGATAGCAAAGGGAGTCATCACGTGACTTTAGACCCTTATCTCCGTCCTTTTCTAACGCACGCATTCAAACGGAAGGAGAAAGAGAAAGAACAATTCCTGTATCCACCTATGGCTACATTCCGTCATCAGGAATGGCCCACCCAATCTAAAGCTATAGCAAAAGTTTGTAACAGACCCATAGACAAAATAAAAGGTCACGTTCAGAAAGATGACGGGGGTTTCCCACGAAAAAAGAGTTAAATGCAAAATTTTGCCTCTCGCAAATGCATAAATACACTGATAGCATGAAAAACTTCGAGTTTGATTTTTTCAAAACCGCCTTTTCTGACAGCCGTCTGTTTTATAAACAGCGTGCTTCGCTCTGAATTTTTTTTTTTCTCGGAGCGACTGATGTGATGGTGAGCGACACTAAATTATGTGAGCGCACGTTTGGGCCCCGGAAGGGAGTGAAACAGAGGCATGCGCCCGACCCCCTTTTTCTACCCCCTGCATACAGGGAAAACTGCGATTCCCATATTCCCTTGCCAATTTTTCAAAAAATGAGCAGCAGGCATGCGAAAATGAGGGGGAAACCATTGAGAGTTTTGCCCCTTTTAAGAATTGGCTCTAACAGCGTTTATACAAACAAGACTACTAGCAGTTTAAAATCCATTTTTTTTTCTTTCTTAACTGGGTTCAAAGCATGGTTGCCAGATTGCACGAACAGCCACTGACGCACAGGGGATCAAAACAAGGAAATCAGAGCGGCCGATTTGCGTAGAATTAATCGCATTTTTCAATTCACCGTTGAGAAAAGATTACACAATTCAGTTCAGTGTATGACTGTAATGCACGAAAATGTTCATATCTGTAATCTTTTCTCAACCGGTGGAGTCGTCGATGACTTTAAAAAAATTGCGGATATTTTAATTAATTAACGGAGTTTCCACCGATTGCGAAAAGTTGGGCGCTAGTAAATTCCGCCGAAAATGGGTAAATTCCGCCGATTTTTCATTCACCGAAAGTGCAAATTACGCCGATTTCCAATTTAACGAGAGTGTAAATTCCGCCGATGAGGGAGGCGGAAAATGTTTTTGGAACGGCAGTAATATTTGATACTCTGAACGTAAGTATAAGATCCAGGTGTTATCTGTAAAAGCTTGTTTGTGGAATCTGCGAAAGCATCAGTGAACTAGGTATCAATTAGAAGTGTATGTGTCGGTTCCCCAGCTAAGCTTCTCTCAGAAGTTTCTGAACAGAAAGCTCATTTAGAAAAAGCAATCACTAAATTCAAAGATGACAAAAATTTGTTAGAAAAGTGTCTTGTCGGTTCAGCCGTTTGAAAGAAAAAAAGGCAAATAAGTGAACTTTCTTTTCTATTGTTTACGACGTGGGGCTCTTTACACCCTGATTATTTTATTCGCTCTCCTCTCAAATATCTCCAACATAGATGGAAGAAAAATTTCGTCATGGAATTTTTACATTGGAGCTTTTGAGCCAGCGATCATTCATCATTCAGGTAAATAAATTTATATTTTAAACTACTTGAAAATACTGTCATTCTAAAAACATTCGCGTCGGCGGAATTTACACTCCCATTAGATTGAAAATCGGCGCAATTTACACTTTCGGTGAATGCAAAATCGGCGCAATTTACAATGCGAAAAAGAAAATTGGCGGAATTTACAACCTCCCGAAAAGTTTACAGATCAGAGTGTTTTCGTGCATGCACTACAGTCGTACACTGAACTGAAATGTGTAATCTTTTCTTAACCGGTAGAATTATTGGTGGATTGAAAATTGCAAGTAATTATACGCAAAACGGCAGCTCTGAAGGAGATAACCCAGACATAATTTTTACGAATTTAATGAAGATAATGAACAATTATTCAACGATCTAGACCTACATTAATGAGGCGTGAAAATTCAAAATGTTGTAAGTGCCATCAGACGTTGCAAAGATTGTGCAGCTTCTTAATCTTTTTTAGATTAACCTCTGAGAAAACTCAGCTGGAATTTTTTCCCTAAAAAATTCGTCAAATTCAAGAAAATTATTTGCCAAAATCTTCCTTCTTTTCAGAGCCTTCAATTATTTTTTACAGAACAAGTTGCACAATCTTTGCAACGTCGGATGGCACTTCCAACATTTTGAATTTTCACGCCTCAATTTGATCTTGAGAGGCAGTCTAATGGGTGACCTGCGTAACTACCAAGGAGGATTTTTAGGTTAGGTTTGAGCAAGTAATTTTGTCCACTTATTCCCACGTATTTTGATGCAACATACATATGCAGAACAGTGAACATGTTTACATCCCAGTGTGCGCCGCGCCAAAATACATGGGAGTAAATTGAAAAATTTCACACTTAAACCTAACTTGAAAATGCCCCATTGGTGATTCCGCAGGTTACCCATTAGACTGCCACTCTAGATATATATAGATCGCTGCAATAATAGCAAGATAAATTTCAAAAGAGCAAAATCATTCAAAATAGTGTTTCAAATGAGCCGAATAACTTTTGCTAAAAAATATAATCTCTAAAATGTTTTGAAAGCAAAAAAACATTTTTCAAGTCCGAAAAAATCCATGTTTTGGTCCAGTGTCTGCCGTTTTAGAACAGAGACGACCCGACGCTTCATGCACATGCAAAGATTACTTATAATCCAGATATGGCACTAGCCAAAATCTTGTTGAGCGCCTTCATTGCTAAAACACATACACTGGCCCACGGTTTGTTTACGTTTCGGCGAGCGAGAGACGTGCGGGCGGGGAGGGGCCAGTCGGCTGGCCCACGACCCCCACCCCGTCCGCACCTCTCTCGCTTGCCGAAACGTAAACAAACCGTGGGCCAGTGTAGGTGTTTTAGCTCGGTTTTAGAGATGAAGGCGCTCAACAAAATATATATCATTGGCAAGATAGATAATGCCATATCTGGAGTATAAGTAATCTTTGTGCACATGGAAGAAGTCGACCGCCTGAACGAATTTGAAGGTTAATATAAACGGTGGACAAGCGGTTTAGAGTAGGGCCTTCGATGTCTCCGACTCTTGCTCACCTCCGTAAAAGCCTAAAACCTACGGCCAATCAAAACTTGTTGGGTTCGTGTCGGTACTCTCTGACAAAACTTCTATCAAGAGACTCTAGCACCAATGAGATTTTAAGTGAAGTCTCTGAATTGCAGAGCTGCCGTCTTGCGTGTAGTTAATGTTATTTTTCCACTCACCGATGATTCCACCGGTTAAGAAAAGATTAAATAGTTCAGTTCAAGTATGACTGTGCTGCACGTACTCGCATCTGTAATCTTTTCTCAACCGGCTGAGTCGTCGATGACCTTAAAAAACTTGCGGATGATTTAATTAATTAACGGTGTTTCCCGCACACCGATTGAGAAAAGATTGCAGATCAGAGTATTCTCGCGCAGTACAGTCATACTGCACTGATCTGAAGTATGTAATCTTTTCTCAACCGGTGGAGTCACCGGTGAATTGAACAATTTCATGAATGATGCCATTTCTTCGACATTTCTCTGTGAAAAAAATATTGCCGGAAGTAAAAAGACATGTGAAAGGAGGTGAGGGGTGGTAATGTTATCAAAATTCTAGTGTCTGTACCATAATTTTAGAAAAAGTTTAGGAAATTCTGGTACTGAGACCACATTCTAATAGTATAACACCAGAAATATCTGGTAAAAGCACTAGATTCTCCACGGATCACGTATCATTTTGCTTCTGGTATTAGGACTATAGAATTTGAGTATTATTTTTTTCAATGTTAAACTGAGAGAAATCACTTCTTTAAAAACAAGGAAACACGTTTCCTTGCGCGAAGTAAAGTTCTGTTGCATAAAGGAGAATCACTGTCACAACAAGGAATCTTTTACTTGTAGCAGCAGACATTTTCCTTAGGTTAAAGGAATTTCCCCTTTGTCAACATTTCGCTGTGCAGTTTCTTTAACATAATTAAAATACACCTTGGATTAAAAAAAAGAATTCTCTCAGTGTAGCGTCAGCGAAAAGTCCTGTTATTAGAGCTCGTTTCAGAAGTGTAGACGCACCTAAACCATATTCTTCGGCGAATTTTCAACTTTACTTCTTTCAAATCAAAACCGAACTTGCCTCTGACTTTGTTCTTCTACGTTTAAAGTGTTCCTCACAGAAAATTATACACTCAACTTCATTTTCATCGAGTAATTTCAAAAATACTGTTGACAAATGCGGCTCTTGCAAACTTTTGCTAAAGAGGAGGATTGAAGAGTTGATTCTTGCATAAAAACCTGTAAAAATGACCATGAGTAAACTAAAAAATTACGAAATTCACTCTCAGAATCGGGCTTAATGGCGGAGAGACGCAGGTATCATGGGAGATTCCTATCTAAATTGAGACGTTCTGTGTTTCCGTAGAGAAAGTGACATAACAGACAGGAATCTCCCATGATACCTGCGTTGAACCGCCATTACGATCTTTCCGTTACAGCAGTTATGTGAGTGTATTACTGAATTTAAGACTCTCTTAGTGTCATTTTCGTGATTTCCGCTGGTTTTTACATCAGATTGGACTATTTACTTGCTTATAGCAAAAGTTTGCAATATCCACATTCCAAGGATTATTTATCGGTCTAGGTGCGCCTACACTTGTGAAACTACCTCTACCTTAGAATCATTATTATCAACACACCTAAACTTTATGAGAAACATGGTCTTGTTTGACCTAAAAAAATTACTCCCAATGAAGTTATAACTAGGGTTTCGAAACATCCTGTATTTCAAATGCATATAGGTGAGCCAAAGGGATACTACGAAGTGGGAATACCCAGTACCTACTCTCGTCGCTCATGCACGAAAACTCAATTATGTATTTTTCCCTATTTCCGCTTCCGCCTCGACATTGTCGTCGTTTCGAGTTCACGTGCGCACGTTTTCCCATTTTCCGAGAAACGCGAGACCCACCATCTCACAGTGGGCGGCATGATCGTTTCTACGGCCAAAACCCACGAGATGCCGCTTTATTGTGTATATTCAATGCAATACAATACACTGAAAAAGCAAAGTTTAAGTAGAACCTAAGCAGCTTTTTAAAATAGCTTCGAAGAGCAAAAGTCCTAACTCTACCGGAGCAAGTTGTGGTTGTACTGAAGCACTACTTCGGTAAAGCCTGAAGCATGAAAAGAGGCTGTCACTCCAAAGAAGAAGCTAGTGCTTTGGTACACCTGCAACTTTCTTCGATACAGCTTGAACTTTTGCTCTGCGAAGCTATTTCAAAAGGCTGCTCCGGTTGTTCATAAGTTTTGTTTTTTCGGTGTAGGTCTGCTGAAAAGCTTTTGGTGTAAGCGATTTTTCCCTCTAAAGGGGTCTCTCCACTTGCGAATTTATGAACTGATTCAACCAATGAGCAGCCTTGAAGTCGATAGGTCGAGTTTGATGCATCGACGACAAAGAAGCATATTGATTGCTGCAAGTAGTCAAGGTCGCATGTGGAGAGACCCAGACCCCTTAACCCTAGTCTGCCAAACATGGGTTATTTAGACCCGAGGCTTTCTAAAAAGTCGGGTTACTTTTTTTCTGTTGACCCAAAAAAACTTGAGCTTCACAAATAGCTCTACAAATATCTTTAGAAACCCAATTTTTGCGTTATCAAAAAAAAAAAGTAAATTAAACTCCAAGTCACAGGAAATGTTTTTAATACCGGGTCTTTTAGACCCATCCCCTGTTTCCCCTGTTTAGGCCCTACAACTCAAAATTTTCAAATACCTAACAAACCCTATCTTGTGACCCATTGTCAAAAAGGGCGTACAAAGCCGAGCATTTTGGCGTAAATCAAAAGTCGATATAGTTTTTCGATTTCGAGACATCGAGGGTGGAAGTCGATTTTTCAAAAATTCATTCCTCCATTTTCAAAAAAACACTGTTCACGGAAAAAAAAAAAACTACGGTGAAAATAACCATACGGATACCGGATTTTGGCACCTGCTAGATGTTATGGTAATGTTAACCAGAAGTATACTATGTTTTGACTAGGTACTAGGTGATGTTACCTGATTGCATGTCGAATTTACTCAAAGTATCGGTAAATCTACCATACTTCTGGCCAAGTTTACCATAACATCTAGCAGGTGCCAAAATCAGGTATCTGTATGGTTATTTTCACTAATCTTTTTTTTCCGTGTTTATAGTTGAAAAGTCGGAATTTAAAAAAAAAAAACTCCTTGTCTAGAATACTCAAGAAAGCGTTTGCTTTTCAGGAAAAAAAAAAACAGCTGTGACACAAATTTGGCCAAAATTTGGTTTTAGGCCCCCCTTTAAATGTTTTTAACGTTTTCACTCCTCCGCGCACCAGGAGGCTGCGCTATCAAAAAAGGCGCTTCGTATATTAAACCAAGCATTTTGGCGCAAACCGGAAGTTTGTATCTTTTTCCACATTTGAGATATTGAATGTCAAAGGTCGATCTACAAACGACGAAAACTGACGAAAAACGGTATTGGCCTCCGGCTTTATCTAGGGTAAAGGACTATAATGGTAGGATACTCACTATATATGGTGAGTTACCATGTGCTAACAAAGCAATTAAACCCTGATTCACCGTAAAAAACATTAAACATGTATCATAAATGCGCTAAAAACATGTATTTAAAATGTGGGTCTAAAAGACCCGGAATTGTCAGACTAGGGTTAAGGACCAGGTTTGTTCAAAAGAACATCGCACTTAGGTCTGTGAGATGTCCAGTTTCGTGCATCGAAGTTCGATGTCCAAAATTATCGTAATTTTATCGAAACAAATTTTAACCAGTCAAAAATGAGAAATCACTGGGAATCAGGATACTTTTACGTGCTTCTGAGATGGTGTGAAAGGAAGTAATGACTCGTAGGCCTGTTTTTAGTCAACACATCGATAAATAACGAGTTTCGATGCATCGATTGACATCAAAATTAGTATCGAATCCATACGATGGCAGCAAAAAATCGAAACTTCGATCGATGCATCAAACATCGCACAGGTGTAATCGCACTCTTCCGTTTGCAAAAGGAATGTAGTTAACTGTTCGTACTCGGGGGAGTTGGAATCGCCTATGCGACGAATTTAAGGCGCCCCGTAAGACCTTATCTTGTAAGTGTTAATGTTTTATCATCGATAATCGCGTTTATTCCTGAAAAAGTGTGAAAAAGACAAGAGAAGAAAAATCAGTTTAGTCGCGGGCTCGGCCTATAAGGGGTTGAGGGTTGATTCGGAGCAGTGTTGCCAGATCGAGGGTAAAAAGCCGTATCATCCCCTTTTAAATCAATGTAAAACGTACGGCTTTTCCACCCCAATCTGGCAACACTGATTCGGAGGTAAAAACCAACGAAAACGAAGATGAAAGCACTAAAAACTTGAGACATACACTCCGAAATTCACGAAATTACTTTCAATGTGCAAGCATAGTGGCGGCGTTGGGCACTAATAATGGGACCTGAAAATATTTTCACTCTATATCAAGAAGCGGCTGGTATGAGAGACGACCTTCTTTTGGCACCGGTGCCACAGTATATACAGGGTGGGCCAGAAGTCCCGGGACAGCTTCATAACTTTTGAACGGCTGCAGATTAAAAAAACCAAACTTGGAGGAGGTTTATAAATCGATAGGAACTACTATTTGGCGTACCCGGGCACCCGTAAGGACGGGTCACCCGTAAGGGGGGTGGGGGTTTCGCCCTCCCCCCAACTCAAAACAGCAACCCCCATCTTGTGCTACCTTGTTTGAAAGAGCATAACATTTTAAGACTTTTGGCGCAAACTGCCGGTCAATATCGTTTTTAGTGTTCGGTAAAGCGAAGGTCAAAGTTCGATTTGGACCCATTTTCAAAAAATCATTGCTACATTTTGAAAAGCCGGAATTTAAAAAACCACAAGTCCAAAATACTCTAAAAAGCAAGTCCTTTTAGAAAAAATTACGGCTTGGATACAACTGTAGTCAAAAGTAGATTTTAGAGCCCCCAAAAGTTTTTGACAATTCGGCCCCTCATGCATGCAGAGGCGGATATCTCAAAACTTACGTGCGACGAACCCTACCGGGTGACACATCGATCGAAAGGGTATAAAAAACTGAGCCTTTTGGCGCAAATTGGAGGTCGATATCGGTTTTCGCAAACGAGATATCGAATGTCAAAGTTTGATTTACAAAGTTCGATATCTCGAATGCGAAAACCGACATGCATTGAGAGCATCAACTAGTCTCAAAATCCACTCATATAAACTCACAAAAGGCATATATTTAAATAAAAGCCTAAGATGGCGGTCGAATGGCCGAATCAACTCTGCATACATGCATCACGAGCAGCAAAGATGGCTGAAGACCCATTCGAAAGAAAGATCCATTTTCGGTGATTTTTATTTCACCGTCTAATCAATCGATTCTGCCCACTGTGCGCTCGCGACACCGCTCTCCGGCTGTCAAGTCCGCGCGCCAAACGAGTTTCATCCGTTAAAAGAATATGATTTTCAAATGTCAACTCATTTAAACCCCATCCTTCACCCACCCACCCAACCCGTCCCTTCATCCCTTCGCCAACTCATTTTTTTTCTTATCTTACCAATCTCTAACTCCAGAAATTTCTTACACCAGGGCAATTCCCTGGGGGAAAAAGCCCCCCCCCCCCCCAAGAACCCTAACAGCACGAGAAAACATCGGTCTCGATCGGAGAGTTCTAGAATTCATCTGACCGGTGATCAGGTGAAACTGCACAGTGAATAATTGTCCCGTGTTTCAATTCAACCAGAATGGGGTTGTTGCAAGGGGGTGAAATTTTGAATCTAAAAATAATAAAAAATATAAGTACCTTGAACAAGTACGTTTTATCCAGTTTTCCCTTAACACGGGCGAGATAGCTTGTGCCATATCTGTACGTAAGTACAAGTAATTTTTGGCATGCAACGGTTGGCTCACCTTCCGTTTGTGGTAGATTTTGGATCATCGATTGCTTGTTTGACGATCCTAATTTGATCGTGATACGAAGCGCTTTTGCATCCAATGCTGATAGTGACGCCACCACTAGAACAGTCTGCATCACTTATGACGTCGTCACTATACAAATCTATTGCCTATGACGCTCGTAAATCTACTAAACGCCAAGCTTGTTGGGCGCGCTTCGGGATGTGGTAAGAGGATGAGGAGATGAAATATTATTATTTCTGATCGGGCTCCGATTACGCTATCCGATCGAGCGAGAGCCCCCCCCTCCCTCCTCTCCCTCTCTCTCCTCCCTCAGATCTTTGGACCAATAATGCATCCTAGGAGAGACCTTCCACTCCCCACCCTCCATTACAATCTGACAATCCCACCCTCCCTCCTCTCATCCAGAAAGAACATCAACCTAACCAGCCTTGCGCGAGAACTGCGCTGCTCAGCTAGTGTGTTTTACGGTCGAATAAATCGATTCCCGATTGCTTCAGCCGCACCGACGCACAACTGGTCTGATAACATCAAAAAGTGGCAAAAAATCAGAATTTCTAATCAATTCATCATCTATACATTTTCAAAACCTGTTTATCATAGAAAACACTTTTTTCGAGTAATTTGGATCAAGTGATTTCATACTACACTGAGAAAAAAATTTGTTGCTGTAACGTCTTGTTAATACTTTCTTAACCGGAATTTCTACTATTTTAACAAGAAATTCCTGTTCGTTCAAAAGGAATTCCTGTTACTTCCACAGGAATTCCGATCAAGCAGCAGAGATTCCTACTGAAATAACAGTAATATATGCCTGTTGAAACAACAGGAATTCCGGTTGAGTAAGTATTAAACAGACATCCGGTTGAATTAACAGGGAAATTTTTCTCAGCGTAGAAAGTTTTTAAAATAAGCATTTAAGGTCGAAAACGATGATGTTCGATGACTTTCTATCACTGATTTTTGGCCACTTTTATTTTCGACCTCTGACCACAGTGTGACCAACGAGCTGAACGAGGAACTTTTCGGCCAAACAGCTTATACCTGTAAATGCTGTTTTGTTGGTGATGTGCGATTTGGATTCCTCATGCCCTTAAGAGTGTTCCATTAAAAGTTTCATGTTGATACCTCAACCGAGTAGTGAAATAGACGTTTTTTTCTATAGTGGTTCATACTATGGGTGTAAATCATGAATAAAAACTTCAAACGCGTTATTCTCAAAACTAGATTTTCCGCTTTTTGCCGTTTGGTCGGAATGGCCCTCATATTTATCTAGAGTGGCAGTCTAATGGGTAACCTGCGTAACCACCATGGAGGATTCTTAGGTTTGGTTTAAGGTGTAATTTTGGACATTTATTCCAATGTAATGTGGTGCGGCGCACAGTGGATGGGAATCATTCTTCGATTCACAGTGTGCCACCCCCAAATACATGGGATAATAAATGTCCAAAAATACACCTTAAACCTAACCTAAAAATCATCCATGGTGGTTACGAAGAATACTCAATAGACTGCCATTCTAAATGAATCGATTGTGTGTGACGCACGGTGGATCGAAACATAGATTTATTTGGACATGAAAAGTTACTTTTATCTTATGTGTGGGGGTCTCCCCCAGAAAATATAAGGGGGTCTGCCCCCCTCCGGGCCCTCCCCCCAGATTAAGTTTGAGAGAAAGTATTCGTTAGTTTATTAAGTTTATAAAGTTATATCTCGCTGTTTAATGTACATAATCTTGATTTTCATTCGTAAAATTACGTCCAGAAAAGTCCAACGGTTGATCTACTGTGCGCAGCAGACAGAATTATCTCATCGGATAGATAACATATTAAATAATATAGATTTACTATAGTTCCCGGGAGAACGTGCCCTGCTCGGTGCTCTTTCGAGTCCAGTGTTGCAAAATCTTGCGGCTTTTCCCATAAGAACACATAGAAAAAGCGACAACATCTGGCAACACTGTTCGAGTCTGCATATATACTTAGATGGTTATGCGTGCCGCGAGGGAACTGTAGGCCTAATGGGTAAAACGAGCCTTAACTGGGGAGGAAAGCGTGGAAGAGGGGCAAAGGCGGGTCCAGGAATTTATATTCCTCTCTCTCTCTCTCTTCTCCCATTCGATCGCATGAGTCAGAAAAGGATATGAGAGCGGACCATCGCGTGATTTTTGCCCCTATCTCTATCCTTGTCTAACGCACGCATTCTAATGAGAGAAAAGCGACAGAGACAAATGTCCGGATCCGTTTTTGAAGAGAGGGGTGAAAGGGGGGGGCATTACCCCCTTTTTCTGAGAGAAGGTTGAGGGTTTCAACGTTCCACCCACCCGCCCCTGAGCGCACTAGCGATAGGGATGTTCGAGGTTAAGGGTGATTTGTGCTTGATTAGAGATGCGAATTACCCGGAAACGCAAGATGCTGCTGACGCGGCCCCGGGAACGGTTGAGGGAATTTCCCAGGAGATTCTCGGAAACGTTCCCTTTAATTCACCGATGATTCCACCGGCTGAACAAAAGATTACAACGCTTCAGTTCAACGGAAACACTCGGATCCGTAATCTTTTCCCAATCGGTGGAGTCAGCGTAATTTTTTTAAGTCATCCACCACCGGTTAGTAAAAGATCACACATAAACGTGATCAGTGTGATTCGAAGTGCGTATAATTTTTCGGTCAACCGGAGGAGTCATCGTTGAATTGGAAAAAAGGCTTTTTAATAAACACAAAAAGGCAGCACTGGCATCAGTTGCGCCGCGTGCAATCTGACAACGTTGTAATTCCTTCTGTTTAAGCCCATACAAAATATCGAATTGGAGGGTGTTCACCCATCACTCTGTAATTCGATCTTCCTAAAGATTTCAAATGGACAAAATACAACGTTGTCAGATTGCACGCTACGCACTGGTGCCAGAGCTGCCGTTTATGTGTTTATTTAAAGGCATTTTTTCAATTCACCGATGATAGCTCCACCGGCCGACAAAAGTAATACACAGTTCAGCACTGTGAAAACACTCGTAACTGTGATATTTGTTCAACCGGTCGTGGGTGAATTTAAAAAATTACGGTGATTCCACCGATTGAGAAAAGATTACGGATGCGAGTGTTTTTATTGAACGTGGAACAACAGAACAGAAAAAAAATCACAGAAACATAAAACTACAGAATGTTTGGTTTACACCCTCGAATTTGAACTTTTGCATGGGTTTGTTTTACATGGGCACATTACAACGTTGTCAGTTATCATGGAACGTCACTACACTGACTCTAATACGGAAGTACTTGAAAAAACAAAAAACAAAAAACAAAAACAAAAAAATAGCGATCTGTCAACATTGTTGTAGTGTGGCGGCAAATCAAAAATGAGCACAACTCACCTCACACTCTCATGAATATATCGGGGCACTGCGCTCCACGTCTTTGTGTACCATGGGCGGATACAGGCATTTGTCTTTCTCTCTCTCCTTCCGTATGAACACCTGCGTTAGAATAGGACGGAGATAGGGGCTAAAGTCACGTGATGGCCCCCTTCGCTATCCTTTTCTAACACAAGTGTTCAAAAGCAAGGAGAGAGAGAGAAAGACGAATTCCTATATCCCGCCCATATTGTGTACACACTGCGTATTTGCGTCACGCTGAAACTGCGGGATATATCTGGCGTGTAAACTCATATTTCATGTTCACATTTGCTTCTGTCAATTATCAGCCCCGCGCACCTTCGACACTCACTGAAATCAACGCATCAAACGCCATAACATCACTCGGTTTCCAGGCAGCGACACAATCTCTTATCCTCTTCCGAAACGGCGCGGCATGGCATGCTGGTATAGAGGGTTTTAGTAATGGTAACTGCAGGTGATGAGCGTTCCAAACAAAGACAGGTTGTCTCTTTCGCTCTCACGTAACCACCATGTACTGCCATCTCACTCTAATTTCAAAAATCGTACATGGAGACATCTATCGTGAAATTTGTTGGCTGAAATGAATTCCTCGAGGCATTTTAACGCGATTTTGTTAATAACATGTAAAACAAGGCCCTATATACGAATTTCGAAACTAGAAAGAGATGGGTGTACATGGGGGGTCACGAGAGAGTGAGTGAGATAGTTTGGAACGCTACGCGAGTTTTATCACAACCGATTACGACCGATGAGTGCATTGTTGTGGTTGTTAGCTAACCGTTGACTTCGCACTAAAAGCGTCTATACTAGTAGCATTTTGAATTGCGATTCATCGTTATATCTTCCCAACGAGCTATGATCGTAGAGCAGTGGCGGAGCCTGCAATTTGGCAACGTTGTATTGTGTCCATTTAAACCCATGTAAAAGGTCGAATGCGAAGGTTCTCACCGAACATTCAATACTTCGATCGTTTTCATAGGTTTATACGAAAAAAACTGGGACGTTTCCAAATTTGCGCGCTACGCCACTGCCATAGAGGGGCCTTTTTTTTTTTTTTTTTTTTTTTTTATTACTTAAGGACCGCCCCCGAAGGAGTATCGCACTGCGTCCTTTTCAGGTCTCTTGTGCTTTCACGATCCGGTTTGTGCCGATGTGAGTGGCGAGTCATCTTATCAACCTCTCTCCTCTCATCTATGCTGACAAGATGACTGTAATTGAGGCACATTTCGGAATTCCCATCTCTGCTGAGTCAACTTGTTTCAACCTCATGTCTCACAGATGGCAGCATCTGTAGAGACGTCAACGGCATCGCAAGTTTGGGCTTCAGCGTGAGTCCATGGCTCAGCTATGGGAGATGTAGATCGCCAGGGGGGCGAGCGGTGTCCCGCAAGCCCCCTACCCGACCCCGCTTGCTCTAGACGCCTAATTTTCCGAGATTAAGGCCGCGAAGTCCGTCTGTGTCATAGAGGGGCCTTCCGCAACGTAATTTTGAAGACACGGCAGAGGAGACAGCCACAATTGAGATCTCTCATGGAGTGCCACCGAAAGAACCAACAGTTTTTGCGTCGAAAAATAATGCCGCATAGCATAATTAATTGTAAGGGCCTTTCCCTTTCAACCTTAACTAAAATAAGCAGTATTTTAAACCAAACCAACGAACGAGGTCGAATCGGTAATAATTTTGATAGTTCAAGGCGCGGAAATAATTTATACTCAACGGCATTCAGGAGCCGTACTTTGCAGGACTGTGTTTACAAAACTGGGTCCACAATTTTCTTTCCGAAACTATTAAATCCTTGGTTTATAATTAACCACATTGGACATTTATTTAGGCGAGCGTTCAGATAAAAAAAAAAAAAAATTAAGACATCGAGGGATTCTGTGAGACAAGCAATTATTATAATTTTTTTTTTTTTTTTTTTTTTTTAATGAGCATTTCTTGAAAGCTCTTAAAATGATGTGGCCATGATAAAGCTTGCAGTGAGAACGATAAGAGGCTCTATTTTATTTTTTTTTCCTTCGAAGGGTTGAATTAAGTTGAATTAGAAAAGTGAAAGGAGGAGAAGGAAAAGGCTGGAAAATAAAAAGGAAAAATAGTAGGATAAAACGAGGGCGTATATACACTATACAGTCTAGCTGAAAACGGAAACGGAATGGCGCGCGCATTTATTACGCCGGAGCTGCCGTTTTGCCGATCTTACGTGCGGAAAGTCTTCAATTCACCGCGATGATTCCACCGGTTAACAAAAAGATTACACAGTCCCATTTAAAAGTTTGACCACAACTGACGAAAATATTCCGATTCGTTATCTTTTCAGCCATCGATGGAAACACAAATGACATTGAAATTGGACAGAATTTCGATGATTCCTCCGAGTGAAAAAAGATTATGCAGAGTATTTTCATGCGTTACCGTCAAACTTCAGGCCTTCGAACACGCTCAAATTAGAACCGTCAAATTGGCATCGATGAGCCGAGATCCAACACAAAACGGCAGTTGAGTCCACTGTTGCATGTTCCGTTGGTTAAAACTTTGTCAAACAACTGTGCAATTTGACACCCCGTCAAATTGCAGAGTTATTTGACGATGGATGGTGTGTCATCTGTTCACCAATCTACTGTCAACAAAACAAATAAATCCCGTTTTTGAGGTGTTTTGGTCAAGGTTATGTTTGGATTTTATAGAAATGTCAGGTTGGCAATTCTCCTGTTTGGTGGATTTTAGCTCACCGATGCCAATTTGACGATACTACTTTGAGCATGTGCGAAGGCCTTTTTGAACTGGGCTGTGTAATATTTTTGTCAAGCGGTGGAAATATCGGTGCATGGAAAAATTCTACTCTAGATCCGCAAAACGGCAGCCCTGTATTATGCTTACATTGTTATAATTGGCAAGCTGGAGACTGAAACAAATCGTAAAGTGCTTCAAGGCTCTGCGAATCGGGGCGCCTTGAAATTCATAAGTTTTGTTTAGGATTGAACTAGAAACATTTCTTCAAGCATAATGTGCGGCAATAAAAATATCTGTGTACGTAAAGCGACAACAAATAATACACCGTATACATGATGGGGTTCTAGCAAACTTTTGCTACTGGTGATTGAAGAGTTGATTCTTGCATAACACCATGTAAAAATGACGATCAGTGCACTAAATAATCACAAAATTCACTCTCAGAATCTGGCTTAACCCCCGCGAGTATACTCGTTTTTCTTCTCAAGTCTATTTCACATTGTTTCAGTCTTCATTCCAGATAAACGCAAGTATCGATGAAAACATTTAAATGATAGGTTCCTTCTGGCGCCTTCAATGCGTCGTATAGGCAATCCCAACTCCCCCAAGTACGAACAGTTATCTACCTACCCTACAAAAACAGAGGAGTGGCGTTCTTTTGAATTAATCTGGCTCTTAAAGGGTTAATGGCGGAGGAGCTACGCAGGTATCATGCGAGATTCCTATTTTATTTGAGACATATATCTGTGTTTCCTTAGAGACAGTAACATATTAGACAGGAATCTCCTTCGATACCTGCGTTGCTCCACCATTACGATCTCGCCGTTACAGCTGTTTCCAAAGTTTATTATTAAATTTTAGACTTTCAAAGTGTGATTTTTGTGATTTTTGCTGGTTTTAACTTCAGATTGGACTTTTCATTTCCTTGCAGTAAAAGTTTGCAAGAGCATCATTGCCGTTTTGCAGATTTTTAGAGGAATTTTTTAATTTATCGGTGTTACAGTCCAGTTCTGGAGTAAGACTGGAACTCACGAAAACAAACCAATCCGTACTCTTTATTCAACCAATAAAGTCATCGATGAATATCAAAATTATATCAAATTTTAAAGTCAACGGTGTTTCCGCCATCGGAGGTCGAAAAAAATTCATCTTACCCTTAGATACGGGAGTACAGGTCGTTTCAGATATTATGTAGGCGCACCCAAACCAATAATCTTTTGAAAATACAATCCTTATTACTCATATTGTACCTACAATAAATATGAATGAAAATGTATTTGAGCGTTGTTTTCCCATTGGGGGACGATTTTAAATCAAAAAGTCAAAGTAGCAGGAAAGTTTTCTTTTGATTCGTTTACATGAAAATTGAAAAATCGCCAAACATTATCCGTGGGCTGCGCCTAAAGTTCTGAAATGAACTCTATTTTCGTGGGTTATATTCATACTACTGAACTGCACTCAACTATAAAACTACAGACTACCGGGTGAAAATGTCCTTAAGAGATTTCCATCGTGCGGCTGCCTCCGTGCTGCCTCAAAAGCGCACGCCCGACTATTCCTCTCAGTGGCGGCTCGTGGAATGTGGCAACAACGCATTTTCTCCATTTAAACCAATGTGAAACAATCGATTCTCATGAGGTGCAATTGCACCCCCAAGATTTCGATACTGTTGCATATGTTTAAATGGCAAAAAACATGGTTGCCAAATTGCACGAGCCGCCACTTGTTATCAACGAACTATAGCGATAGAGGGGATCCCGGACCAGGGACCAGGGAGGTGGAGGCCATACATGTTATAAGTCCTATCTTCAAGAGATGTGACAGCATGGGCAATCTGAATCTAGTTTTTTCGCCTCACTTTTTTTTTAACCTTAAATCAAAAATTGTAATTAATTCAGTGGAAATTGGTTTTAAACGAAAGTGCAAGTGTTTTACACATAGATGGGCTCTATCTGGACATAAAATTCTAATACAACTATTCAGGTGAGAAAATTTGGCTTCTTTCTGTTATGTGTCAGTTTCTTTATCATGCGAATCCTTCCCGAAGGAACAGTTACATCGATTTCTGTGTCCAGATAGCCACCCGAAAACACTTGCACTTTCGTTTTTAACCAATTTCAAATGTATTCGTCCACAATGGGGCAGTTGCAAGGGTCTGAAATGTTGTGTTTTTTATAAAGGAAATGATAGTACTTGATGAGCTGAAGACAGTGGTGCCTTTGGTTTTTTCATAAGTGTCACGGTTTTGGAGATACACAAGTGTAAAGTTGTAAAAAATCGTGAGCGTAGTGACGTCACTACGCGGAATTCCCATTTGAAACAATGTATTTTGGGTCAAAATCTTATCTCCGGAACAATAGGGCTTAATTAGAAACCAAAGGTATCTTTGTTCTCAGCTCATCAAGTACTTCCATTTTCTTCATAAAAAACACAACAATTTAGACCCTTGCCACTGCCCCATTTTTTTTGTTTTGTTTTTTTTTTTTTTGTTTTTTTTTTTTAAATTTAAAGGTTAAAAAGTGAGGCAAATAAACAGAGCCTACGTGAAAATGTCCATAAGAGATTTCCATCATGGCTACCTCCTAGAAGTTTCAATATCACGTCCCACAAATCCTCTCTATCGCTATAGCTCATTGCTCTACATCAGTGTTGCCAGATTGGGGTGAAAAAGCCGTACGTTTCACGTTGATTTAAATGGGGACGATACGGCTTCTTACCCTCGATCTGGCAACACTGCTCTACATATAGTTATAACTCGTTGACTGGACTGTGGAATCTCTTTGTCAACCGGTGGAATTATCGGTGAATTAATAATTTTCCACTTGAGATCCGCAAACGGTAGCCCTGACACAGTATAATCTAACGTCATAAAAATTGTATGTAACGCCAGTGTATTAATCGAATTCATGGAGTGCCCACTTAGCATGTCGTATTGTGCTCCCGCGGGTTAAAGTCAAAAGCAGGAGAGCGCGCGTGGTTATTGAAACGGATGAGAAGTATAAGAGGAGGAATATAACAAAAGATAACAAAGGATGGGAAGGCGAGGGAAAGCTAGATATCAAAGGCATGCAGCCACCAAGGTTCAATCTTGACACAATTTTAGTGGAAGCAACTACAAAGGGGTAAAGTAATGTAATGTAATGTAATGGCGAACCCTGAAAAGAATCGAACGGTATTTTCTTAAGGTCATAATAAAAAGTAAGCGGTGGACTGGAGCAGCTGGTGGCATTCAATAAAAATCTGGAGGGCTTTGAAAGGACATTCCGAGAGAATAAAAGAATCGGCTTAAAAAACGGGGAAGTTATTTTAAAAATTTAAGAATAGGGGACGTTTTCTCTGAATAGTTTGACCCCTGTCATCAGTTGCACTCAGTTTTTTTCCTTTCTTTCTTCCTTTTCCTTTCTCCCTCTCTCCCTCCCTCCCTCCCTCCCTTCCTTCCTTTTACCAACTTTGTTTGCAGCAGCGCTATGCAATTGATGAGAAAAAACTACAAGCTAAATAACTTTTTAAAAAAAATTTGAATGTCAAAGCCCTCGAGATTTAAGCGTAAGCCAAAAAGGTTGCAAAAATGTACAAAATTGAAGCTCTAACTACCACCAGTTTCCGCACGAATCGATTGAGTTAAATCGGGCCGTGATTTACGGAGATTTGTTGTTTCGGCACTAGTTTTGAACATTTTAGCGACCATTTTAGCGTAAGCATGCTTGAAACCAGAGGCGAACTGGCTTACAGGGAAACCGGAAAATTTCCCGATGCATGGGTTAGGCTGCCGCCCAATTTGGGTCGGCCGGACTGTGAGAGGATTAAATGGGAAAAATAGGGAGAGGGATGAAATAGGGGAGAAATGAGAAAAACGCAAGACAAGTTAGAGATGGAGGAATAGAGAGAAAAATGAACGACCTCACAGAACAAGACCATCTTTATAGGATCCCGGGCCTTGTGTTCCAATCTGAAAGGGGGAAAACGGTGGAGAGGAGTCATGTTGACCAAATGACCACGTAATGTCGACGCACAGCTCCAGGTATCCAATTTAAATATTTCTCCTAGAGGTTCCCGTGATTCGATCGGGAAATGATGTCTTACTTGTCTAGATGCGCCTTCAATTCTAAAGGTAGACTAAAACGGTACAACTATTACGAATAGTTAACTACTTATCGATACAAAGCTGTCAGTACTTGATTTAAATACTCGTTTTGAAAGTTCCCGTGATTGGACTGATGGAAACCATGTCTTACTTTTATAGATGCGCCTTCATTTTTTAGGGTAGGCTAAAACAGTACAGTTGCGTACGAATAGTTGACCGACAAATATGAAGATGCCTGATGGATGGGGCACGCCATTCAGCAGATGTATATTTGGAAGCTACTTTGAGGATCCAATTTGATCTGCTGTTAAGGCCTTTTGGAGAAAAATAATTTGATTCTCAGATTTTAATCACTCAGCAAACGGTGGCAAACACTCACCGCCATCTGCAGGCGGATCTGGAACTACATCGTTGAGGATCCATGTTAAACAAGCACAGGACGGCAACATGGGGCAGCTGTGCCTCCATCAATGAACACGGTGAGGCCATTATAATGTGTCTCAAAAAGACAATCGGATCAGAGAAACCATACAAGCACGACTTGAAATGTGCTTACCAGGTTGAATTTATTCATCATTGAGGACAAAAAGCTTTGAGAGGTGGGTATCAAAAGTTGGAATCAAACTTAAGTTGTAAAAGCAGCGAAGGACAACAAAAGTATGATAAACTGGACATGGCGGGAAAGACGAGAGACGGACGGAAAGGTGGGTGAAGGGAGGGGGAAGGGACGTAGATGCGATCGGCCGCTGCGAATGCGATAGAAAAATAACTTTCGCCGACATAAAACACGCATCAGTTTGTCATCATCGACACAATAGAGTATAACGCGTATAATATGTAAACGAGGTTTTATGAGGACGTTAACATACTAGAAACACCGTTATGTGAGGACTTGAGCTGCTATTAGGGGACATTTTAGGGTCTCTACGTATCAATTTTTGAAGTATAATCAGAGGAAGTTCAGATGAATGACTGAGAGATTCACTGGAACGGGACCGATGTTGCCAGTGTTACACGCCTTCGGCCAAATATAAACGTGAAAAGGTTGAGAAACATTTTTTTTTCCCGTCCCACTACTTTTTATTAAAAAACACCAATCGAGGTAGTGATTCAGCGTTCTTTAGCGTTTAGTGCCGATATGTGCCACCAGAGTGCTACAGTTCGATGATATTAAATTACACGCCAAAAGCAATCTAGTTGTACGTAATTGAGAAAACAATGAGTTAGGTAGAAGACAAGATAATCAATTGAAGATTATCCGTAAAATATCTCGCCCTTAACTATAAAAATAAGGTTGGAAGAACCAACATATTATACTTCGTATTTTGATACTAGGGTCGATCTGCCATAATTAGTTTTTTGGTATTTTCAGCCTTGTGGGCGAGATATTTTGAACGACACTGAAACTTTTACTTCAAGAAGTAGACATTTGTCATTCCTCGTTCTTTTGATTTTGAGAACTAAACTGAGGTTTTTCAAAAGTTGTTCCCCCCACCCCCCATTCGTATTTTAAAGGCCGAGTGTCTGAACACCGACGCGACGCCAACGGCTGATTGATACAGCTGGTCGACGTTGCAATAAGGCAACGTAAAAAAACAATCACATCAAAGAAAAACTGAAAGACACGAAAAGCTAAGGTCTCCGTGAGCACATAAATATATTAAAAAAATTGTGAAAAATGGATTCCATAAGTCCACAAACTTAGGCTCACAGGGGTTAAAACCAACGAGCTATAGCGGTAGAAAGGATTTGTGGGACGTTATGTTGAGGCAGCACGGAGGCAGCCATGATCGAAATCTCTTATGGACGTTTTTCACACGAGCTCGGTTTGTTTGCTTCATAATTTTTAACCTTTAAATAAAAAAAAAAAAAAAATTGTGACGAATACATTTAAAATTGGTTATACACGAAAGTGTTTTAGAGTGGCTAATGACTGGCTATATGGACACAGAAATCTATACAACTGTTTCTTTTGGAAGGATTAGCACGACAAAGAAACTGACCCATGACAGAAAAAAGCAAAAGGTTCTCATCAGTAGAATTTTAATACAACCATCTGCAGGTGAGAAGTTCTCACCTGGATAGTTGTATTAAAATTATGTGTTTAGATAGCCACTATAAAACACTTGCACTTTCGTTTAAAACCAATTTCCACTGGATTAATTACAATTTTTGATTTAAGGTTAGAAAAAGTGAGGCAAACAAACCAGATTTTGCCCCTGCAGTCACACTTTGAGATAGGACTTTTGACATGTACGGCCTCTATTGCTACAGCTCGTTGGTTAAAATCCATAAGGACTCATGCTCCAAATTGTTGTTGTAAAAGAATGCAAAATGCCCATAATGTTTAATTACAAAAAATGCAGCAGGAAAAATGGAGATTTTATCAGTTGACAACCTGCTAAATGCGTTAAGCTATAGTATCAAGATTCGAAACCAGACGAGGTAACAACTTTTGACTATTACAGCAGAGCATTGAAGTTTCAAAAACTAACTGAACGGTACATTGACGACAGATGTAAACTTTCAAAACTAGAATCCAAACTTTCATTGATATCCCGAACTTTTAAAAAAAAGACGCGGCAAGGCCCACACTGGGGCCGACTGAGGAAAAAATCCCTAAAATGAAGTATGCAGGGGAGATAAAACCATTCGGTAGAACTTTAGTCCAGGGTATGTAGGTTGATATCCAAACACAGTTTTGCCCAAAAAAAATTCAATAAGTTCCAAGAAATTACACTTTGAGAGAAATTCAAGTTGGATTCAAAGCTTTTTGGCATTGGTTTTTAGATATGTATTAGGTTTTTATTTATTCTAATAAATTTAGTAAAGGTGAAAAGCAAAACTTTACGTTTTGGGTGTTACGCATTGGTTTTTTGTGTGTTATCGATATGATGTTACCGTCACAATTAAACCATAAAAACCAAAACTACAGCTTATGAAAAAAATTGTTGGCCCTTTTCAGTAACATTTGATCCATAACGCGAAAGCTTTGAAAGCCCGTGCGACCACAAAATTCATCTTATATCTTGTAACACCTTACACCTATAAGACGAAAAAATGGCTGTTTTGTTATTTTTATTTTTTTATTCCCCCCTCCCCCCATATTTTTGATCAAATAATTTGGATGAAGATGATTTTTTTCCAACCAGTAGCATATGTTTATAAGCAAACAGACTACAATTTTTTTTTTCTTTTTAAATTTTAATTTTTGCTTCACACCCATCTTTATGGATGTAAATTAGAACCACCTTTCCTTCCTCTTCCCCCAAGGGCCCCTATAGAGTGCGTTAACTCAATTTTAAACCTGTCGAAGGCACATCATTATCGTCAGTGGTAGACTACTAGAATTCTGTGGAGTATTGCACCGTTGCAGAAAATATTTGAGTACCCTGAGCTGTAGTATAACTATAGATGTTGGAAATGACCGCCATTCATAATCTTCTCTGCACCGATGCAATACTCCGGAGAATTCTAAAACGCTCCCAATTTTGTTAGAGTACTGCACCGCCACTGCACAGTGGATCAAAAAAAAACAAATTTCCCGGTCATCATTTGACGAATAAAAATCATGATCATGAAAAATAAACAGTAAGATAACTTAAAAATTGTGAAACTATTCATTTAAAAGCTTAAAATGAGTGAAATATTAACTATGAGTCAAGTTATTGTTAAGAAAATATCAACGTAAAAATGTTTTTAAAGCGGGGGAGGAGGGGAATCACGTCCAGAAAATTCCACAATTCCAGCCAGTGTGCGCCACCAGTGCAGAAAATAATATGAATAAGTATAGCATATTACTGTGCGTACTCCAACACTGAGCTGCGTGTAATTTTGCTCGCAACGCATCTGCACCGCTGCGATTCTCCAGTGAATTGTAAAACGCTACCCACGCTGGTTTGGTGCTAACTACGTAATCTTTTATAACTGCGCGCTTGTGACATTTATCAGAGACTTTCTTTCGTATCCTATAAATTCTACAAAAATGGAGATAAAATCATGTCAACATCAACCACTCCATTCTGTCAACCGTTTCATGGTTACTATAAGTAGTAACCAGTCGGCCTGTGTGATGTGTGCGCGCGCACGCGCACGGCTGCCAGATAGTGCAAATAAAAATTAAAAACTCTGAACAATTGGGCTCTTGCTAACTTTTGCTATTTGCGATTGAAAAGTTTATACTTGATGCGTAAAAACTAGTGTAAAAAGTAAAGAGCCGGTAGCGCACCGAGAGTTTCTTCATCTCTCTCTTTTCTCCATTAAAAAAACGTATGTTAAACAAGGATGGCCGAGGGGATAAAACCCCCTCTTTCTGTCCTTTTCCTACTTATACATTCAAATGGGAAATGAGAGAGATGGAAGGGATCCATGGTTGCGCCAGTGTAAAGAGCGAATTACAAAAATACTCGTACGAAGTTCACTTACAGACTCGCAAAATTACTTTAAAGTTTTAGGCTACAATGACTAGATAATCCACAGTGTGGTCATTCCGGACGTGTTGCTGATTGGCTAGCGTTTACGCACCCAAGCGGCCTCGTCCGCCCATAAGAACGCGTGTAAAATACCTGATTTTCAAAAATAAGAACGAGCGGATGTGAGCGGAGAGCAGTTGAGAGAATGTAAACAAACTAGCCGCTGAGACGAAAGGACCTCCTTAATTTAGTGATAAAGGCAAAATAAGGGCTAAAGTTGGAGTTTAAAGCTCAGTTTCATAATTCTGACGCTAAAAGCTTTCGATAGAGACCTTATTTGGCTTATTTTCCAAGTTTGGTTCGAGATTTATATTTTTAACGATTTTTTGAAAAGCGGGTGTTTTACATGCGTTCTTATGGGCGGTAAGGTCGGTTTGGGTGCGTAGCAATTGACCACACTGTGGATTATATTATCTAGTAACTGTATTTTAGGCGTAATGGTGCGTAGCAATTGACCACACTGTGGATTATATTATCGAGTCACTGTATTTTAGGCGTAATGGCGGAGCTAAACACGGAAAAAACACAAAAAACGTGTTGGTAAAAAAATGTTGGTATCGCTGACAAATCCTTTGGTAGAAAAATGATCCAGCAAAAGACTTTAATTGCCCCCACCAAATCTGGTTCATCCAGCGAAACCTCTTTAGTTAGGCGCACACAATAACTTTTGGTTAGCTCTCCTAGTCTAAGTCTTTTGCTGGGTCATTTTTCTTCCACACGTTTTTTCAGAGCAACCAAAGTGTAGTTTCTCTTTTTTTCTGTGCACCGCAGTAACAATAAGAGATTCCTAGCTCATTTGAGACTTTCCTGAGTGTGTTTCTACGGAGCAGAAGCGCAACGAGAGTTTCTTCATCTGTCTCTTTTCTCCATTAAGAAACTATGTTACAGAAAAGGATGGACAAGGGGATAAAACCCCCTCTTTCTGTCCTTTTCCTACTTATACATTCAAATGGGAAATGAGAGGGATGGAAGAGATCCTGGTTGCGCCAGTGCTACAGAGAGACAGAGAAAGACAAAGACCGGTATCCCCTGTGACACCCGCGAGCTGCGTAGCTCCGCTAGAGTAAATATGGCGGAGCTATGCAGGAAGTGTAGGAGATTTCTATCTAATTTGTCTCTCTCTCTCCATAAAATCACACAGAGGAAAGTATCAAAATAGATATGAATTTCCAATGATACCAGCCTAGCTCCGCAATCACGCCTTTTAAGTCATTTCGTCATAACTTTAAACTCATTTTATGAGTCTGTGAGTGAATGCGAAGACAAGTACTGCGTTTTGCCGCCAAAGAAAATGAAACGACAGCACCTAAAATAAATAGGCAGGGCAATAGAGTGTTTTAAATTACCGATACGAATGGTATCTATCAACGTCTCTTTATGAAGTAAATTTCCAAGTTCAGATCGTCATGTCACGTTGCAAGATCAGTCGTCATGAAAATTTTTGTTCGCCGATCCTTTTTCAGTTGCTTTTCTTTTCTAGTTTTCCTTAGTGTACTTTTTCAGTCTTTTCGCGAACTTGCTTAATAAAGATGTTTCAAAAAGTCGACAAATCGAATCAATTGATTGACGTCCAGAGGCCTCTGATTCCAAAAAAAACTACGGCTAAGTGTAATTTCCCGTAAGAACATTTTTGAATGGAGATTCCGACTATTAAATCAAATAAGAACTACGGAAATCTTTTCGCGATTAAATTACTCGTATATTTGCTTCAAAAAGTAAGTATTTTCAAGTTACAAAAACATATTTTTTTAAGCTTTTCAAGTATATTTTGGCGTTCGAAATTTAATAAAAAAGTATTTTCATGAACATAATATACTGTTTTTGTTGCAGGTTGTGCCTGCCAGTGGCGTAGCGTGCAATTTGGCAACGTTGCAATGTGTCCATTTGAACCCATGAAAGAGATCGAACTGTTGTGTGTTCGGTGAACACCTTCGTATTCGACCTTTTAAGTGGGTTCAAATGAACACAATAAAACGTTGCCAAATTGCACACTACGCAACTGGTGCCTGCCATTCAGTGGATTCAATCTCTTACAGACCCTTAACGACGCGATCAGTGTCGTCGCGTGCAAACTGGCAACGCTGCTTTTCGTCCATTTAAACTCATGTAAAATATCGAATCGAAGGAATACACTGTGCACCGCCTAGAGTTCGACCTTTTTCAAGTGTTTGAATGAGCGAAAAACGATGTTGCCAAATTGCACGAGACGTCATTGCCACTGGACGCGATTCCAATAAGAAAATGCCAATTTCTTGAAACTATACAAGGTCCGCCGATTTTTTTGGTACAACAGTTTTTAGCGATGGGTAAATGGACCCAGAAACTGCAAAAAATCAAGCGATTTCAAGAATATTTGCGGACGATTCCGAAATTCCAGAATGTCATACTGAAAATTTCAAGATAAAAAAAAATTAGCATATTCAAGCATTTTCAAGTATTGCAAGAACCATTGAAACAAAATGTTCAAAAAGGTGGGCACATCTCAATTTTTGTCCAAAAACTCTGTAAGAGTTTTAGGACGTGAAACTACTTTTATAAAAGCTTATCGAGCACTCGTTGTTTCGTAAAATCGTAAGTAAATTATTGTATTTTTGTGTGGTAAAGGTGGCTCTTTTTATGTGTGACATATCTAAACATACAATCTTCGTCATGCAAAAGCATGTTTAAAAGGTAAAAGCACTTTCATTAAAAGCGGTTTACGTGGTTTTTTCTTCTGCTTCTTTTCTCTTTACTAACGGCAAATGAAATGAAATTCTTGGACATTAAAATGTTATCATCCGCACTCTGGTCACGATTTTCGTGACCTGGTTACAGTCCTCCTAACCTATCCCACGAGGATGCAGCGTTGTCACGAAATTTGTTACCATGTTATATACGAAAACTATAACCGGACAAATTGTCATAATTCCATTATTAAGTTCATCAGTTGTTTAAGTACAATGATAAAATGCTTTAAACAATCACAATTTGACCCGCAAAACACGTTTGGAAAAGGTTATATTCCAATCCAAGCTGATGTTGAGTCCTTATAATGTGCCTTATAATGCGGCATACAAGGTGCCGCGCCGTGGCGGTTCATGGAATTTGGCAACTATGTTTTTGCCAATTGAACCTACGCAAAATAATCGATTTCTCAGGGATTCAGTGCCTCCCCTAAAGATCGATAATTTTATGTGGGTTTAAATGGAGAGAATCTATTGTTGCCAAGTTGCATGAGATGCCACTATGGTATAGTCTGCAACTTAGCATCGCTGCATGAATTTCATCAGTTTAAAGTCAAATTCGAGGGTTTTCACAGCTGATCATACTGTTCGACATTTCCAACAGGTTTATAAAGAAAAAAATGCAACGTTGCCAAATGGAAAACTTCATCACCACCCAACTCCCTGTCTTCCGTCAGCACATAATTCTACGATTAAAATGGAAACATCGGTTCATTTTAAAGCATTATTTTCTGGTCTGCCATCTTAGGATGTTCGAATCGAAACTATCCCCATTCAAAGCAATGGGGGTGACAGAGACAGTGATAAATCCGCCATTATGACATTTCAACAAAATAAACCGAAAAAAACGTTTCCATTGGCTCTTATGGAAGTTTACATTCTGATTGTATTATTCTATGTGCCGTCAGCGCATGACCCCGTTTCACTCACACAATGACAAATCATCAGCACTGCAGGTTCCGCTATGGACAGTTGTAAGTAGACTGCGAGCGACTCCGACAGATTTATTTTATTCTATATATGCCTCAATAATCGGTTTAATTACTCTATAAGTAGTTAAGTGACGTCACGTAGGAACTTTTTATTACAGGCGATCAATTACGCCGGTGAGCCGTGGTAGTGTTGTCGATCGCGCCCGTCCGCGTCCTTTGGCGAAGGTAGCGGGTGATATGAGAGAAAGGTGGTGGAGTACGCACGTCCTGATTCGTCGCACACAGTGTCGGAACATACATTTTTCTGGACAAATGACGTTTTTGCTCATTTGTTGCTTACTACACTACAGTGAGAGAAATAACACAGAAAGAAAAACTTTTAGATTTAACCCTTAACGGACCAGTTTTGATCGAAAGAACGCCACTCTTCCGTTAATAAAGGGAGGGTAGTTAACTATTCGTACTCGGGGGAGTTGGAATTGCCTATACGACGAATTGAAGGCGCTCGAACGAAACCTTAAATCTTGTTAGTGTTCACATCCAAAATCGCGTTTATTCTGAATCATCATACTGCGGAGCAATGTGAAATAGACTAGAGGAGAAAGACGAGTAAACTCTGGCTTGGCCCATAAGAGGTTAAAAAGAAATATTTTTGAATTACAAGACAAAAAGACGTATTTTAAAATTGAAACGAAGTTTTGTTAAATTAAAAAAAAAAAAACAAAAAAAAAACGTTTCATTAGATCAAAATACCGAATTTTCAATTTAAAAACAATTATTTTCAATTTAAAAACACTTACTTTTAGTTTCAAACCATTATATTTACTTTAAAACAATTGATTTTAGTTTAAAAGTAAGTCTTATTGTCATATAATTCAAAAATATTTTTTTTGTTTAAATGTAAAACATTTTTTTTTTCTTTTTCTGTGCACTTCTTTAAAAACAAGGAAACACGTTTACTTGTGATAGTTTTTCTTACGGGAAGTAAAGTTTTGTTGCATGAAGGAGAATCACTGTTACAACAAGGAATCTTGTAGCAGCAGACATTTTCCTTGGGTTAAAGGAATTCAATCTTGGTCGATATTTCACTGTGCAGTTTCTTCAACACAAACGAAATACACCTAGGGGTGAAAAAAGAATTCTCTCAGTGTATACGCATGCATGTGTTAGAAAAGGATAGAAAAATGGTTCATCGCGAGACTTTAAGACATAGCTCTGTCTTTCACTAACACATGCATTATAATAGGTAAAGAGAAAGAAAGACTACTTCCTGGATCCGCCTAGAGTCCCTATACATATATGAAAGAGTCAAGATACGTGAACGGAAAAGCAGAAGAAGAGGAGGTCTGAGGAGTCAGGAGGCGCGCCTCTTGATTACATTTTCATCCAACGATCTTCCCGCTAAAGATTACTTATAAATATTCTTATAAGTGTATAAGTAATCTTTGCTTGGTTAACCTAACCTATATAATTCCCATTAGCTTCACTACCTGTAATAGTCTACAGTGAAGAGTAATGCGTGAATATTATTCTGATCAGAACATTCTTATTACAATTTCAATAGAAAATTTTATCAGTTAAAGCTAAAAATACCGGAAGTTTCCTCAAAGCTGGGAAACTGTAACATGGCGGGGAAGATGGTTCCATGAAAATATAAACAAAAGACGCATCTCCTGGCTTCACAGACCCCCTTCTTCTTCTTATTCTTCTTCTTCTTCAGTTTTCAGCAGCTTCTTCTTCAGGTTTCAGAATTGGGACCTCGTATGGCGAGGCTCTTTCATATGCAGATACTCTAGATCCACTCTTGAGAGCAATTGGTGTACTATGACCTTCAAAAGAAAGGATCCTAGCCTAGTAGAAGTTCTCGTTCTTTCATTCCTCGACCAGTGGCAAGGCGTGTGATTTGGCAACGTTCTTTTTTCCCATTTAAACACATTAGAAAGGTCGGAATGCCTGGGACCAAATAATGTTAGGTCCCGTGCGTAAGCTCTCTGATTGGTCGAAACCGCACGCAAGATGCACGCAATTGAATGTTCGGGACCTAACATTATTTGGTCCCAGGTCATCGCCGATGACTGAAGCGTTCGACTTTTTTGGTGAAGTTAAATGGAGAAAGTTCATTGTTGCCAAATTTCACGCCTCGCTCCTGTCCTCGACCAATCTTAAAGAATATTGCTGACTTCACGAGTTTCGGAATTTAAAAACTTGTCACTTCATAGTATGTCTTAAAAAAATATGGAGCTCTTTGGGAAGTAATAGAAAAAATTGGTCAAGAACAATTTCGAAAAGAGGGATTTCTTTTGCGCAGGTCACGGCGCAGAACTCACTTTCATACAACTCGTTAGAGTATGCCAAAAAAGACAGCGTGTTACCATCAGATCGCGTCTTACCTAGAAAAAAAGAAACAAAACAAAAAACCTGGTTAGGAACTGTTGAAAATGCTATAGAAAAATATGACTGACAAATAAGAGAGTTTGAAAGTCGCGCTTTTTTAGATTGTGGTGGCTCGAAATACGTGAGACAAAATTTTCGAAACAATATCCTTGAAACTTCCACGACTTTTTTTTTCATCGAAACATTCTTGACTTTAATCGCGGGATGTATGGATGTCAAAGCTAACGCTTTGTGTACATTTATTAGAATTTTTAAATTCACCGACGATTCCACTGCACCAATTTACAAAATGATTACATGGTTCAGTTCGTTGCATGACTTTCATGCGCCAATACAGTCGCATCTACACCGAGAAAAAAAAGATTACAAGAAGCATGACGATATGTAAACCGATGTAAGGGATGGTACAATTACCAGAATTCTAGTGTTTGTACCATAGTTCTTGAAAATGTTAAGGAAATTCTAGTTCTATAATCATACTCTGGTATTTAACACCAGAATTTTCTGGTCAAAATACTAGACTTGCTGTGGTTCATACATTGTTGTGCTTCTGGTAATATTACTAGAATTTAGGAATTGTTTTTTTTAGCGTTTAAGTTCTCATTCGATGAAATTGCAGTTAAATACAGATCAAAATAGACCCGCAAGTTTTTTAAGTCGTTGACGGAGACTCCACCGGTCGAGAAAAGATTACAGATAAAGAGTATTTTCGTGCATTAAAGCCATACTTTGAACTTAATAGCGCGATAGTGGAATCAATATAAGGACATAAGGACACAAAACGAAAGCTAAAGAACCTAGAGGTATCAGCGGGCTGATTCCGCTCTTTTGGACGAGACAAGACAAGATAGAGGGAATCGATCAATCCCATTGGTTTCAACGGCGTCACCTGACAGATTAGAAACGAATTCAAATCTATCACGTGACGTCGTTCTAATCAATGGGAATAATCGATTCCCGCTATCTCGTCTCGCCTCGTCCAAAAGAACGGACCCAGCCTGCAGGTGTTATAGAAACCTTGTTAAAGTAGTACCTATAGAAAAAAAAGGATCCAAATAAAAATTCACAGTGAAGGGCCACTCAGATCAATCCCCCCCCCCCCCACGTAAGAACTTCCGGATTCGGCCGTTTTTATGCTTAAAAGATAAAAATAACCGCCGTCGTCTGATGGGTTTTTTTCCTTCTGTTTACTTTCTCACTCTAAAGAAATTAGAAAAATTGAGAAAATGTTTCGATGGGGCAGAGATTTTCAAGGTATTTTGTTTCGATACTTGGCCCACTATGACTAAGGCAATCAAGATAATTATGAAATAATTGGCTTTTATCATGCCTAGTACTATCCTAAAGAATATTCATCCATGAAGTATCAATATTAATTAACCATTTGTGGCTTGGAGGTGTAAATGCACAAACTTTCTGTGGCGTCTGTCCGTCCGTAGCCATACAACGTGAAACCCAGCAAAACTTTTGAACAATGGATCTATATGCATCCAAATTAAGTTTTGAAGAGATGTTGCTCTTCACATTTCTCAGAGGGATTTTTTTGGTTTTTTTGAAATTTTAATTTTTAGACTGGTAATGGATGAAAAATGGTTTCCATTAAAATCAATGGGGAAATGGGTCAAAAAAAGGACAAATTTAAATATTTCAAAAATGAATCTTTAGATCTGGATAAAAATATCAAAGGGGGTCGAGTGTCTCCCCCAGGATATTAAAGGGGGTCTGAGGGTCTCCCCTAGATTAATTTGATGAGAGAAAGTGTCCGTAGGGTAACCCTACAGTTTATTTTTTTAAACCACGAAGGTTTCTAAAAATGGACGGAAGTGCTCTTCTGAAAGGCTCAGAGTCCATGCAAGATACAAAGACATTTTGCGTGGTGTGCAACATGTGAGCCTCGCCTAGGGCGTGTAATTTCTGTCCCAGCTCCTAAGAAAATATTAAAGAAGCCAGGCTTTCCATCCAAGAAAAATATAGACAGATATGAAGGAAGAAAACAAAGACATTTTTATCAGGAAGCAATTCCCGCTTCTTGAGCGAGTTGAGCATAAGACTCAAGGAACTCGAAATAGCTCGCTGCACCGACAAAGCCAAACATTCGATCTTTACCATGGGTTTAAATGGATAAAAAAGCGACGTTGTCAGATTACATAAAATACCACTGGATCCTTTGCGTGGGATCATTTATTCAACAAAACAAAACATCGCGATCATAAGATTCTTTACAGGCGAGGAGGTAGTATTAGAAAATTTGACTAGTCGCAGAAAGTAATTTTGGGTTATTTTCTGTTTAAAAAAACGTCAAATTTGAGGCTTCTAAGGGGGAGGGTCTCCCCTAAATTTACCACTGGTTGTAACGAACCTACAGAAATCTCATCAAATGGTAATATTAAACAGAGTAATTAATGAAAAAAAAAATTAAAACAAAAAACTCACTCACTGAGTTTTTTGTTTTAATTTATTCTGAAATAGTACTTGTGTCGTTCTCCTTTTTACTAATTTAAGAATAACTAATCAGTTTTAATTTTCACAGCAACATTGCTTCAAAAACGCAACATTCAAAGAATAAAAAGCGTCATCCATTCTGATGTGTGCTGTGTTATTCTCCATGGCCCAAAAAATGATTGGTAAGGACGGCTGACCCCAAACTGCAAGTCCTCGCTTCTAATTGGTCGGGACTCCGCCTACACTTTCAAGATCGAGAACCGTTAGTACCAAATATTTGTTGAGCCCGGTAGCGCACTATGGTCTGACATCGAAAAAAAAGTGGCCAAAAATTGGTCAAAGAAAAAGTCATAGAAAATCACAGTTTCCGACCTTTCGAGCTTATTTTCAAACTTTCCAAAGAAATTACTACGCTAATTTTTTTAAGCGTTCTCTGTGATTAAAATTGGTCTTGAAAGTTTATAAGTGAGCAATAAATGAGAACTTGACTTTCTGATTTTTTGCCACTTTTTGACGATTCCAGATAAAAGTGCTGCGGGGCATCAGCAAGCAGACGGGTAACGCAATAAAGTATTAAGCCCACTTTAACCTATAATAGACCTGTTTAGTGTGACGTCACGAACAAAATTGGATCCAAACAAATACCTCCATCTCTGCATCTCACTCGCTCTCGTGGTTTTTCCGATGAGAAACAAGACCCACAAATTCAAATGCAAATTCATGGCCGTAAACAACAAGTTCTCTCAGATTTAATTACACCGTCGGATTCTACGCACCTTAAAATATAATCGCACTACAGCAACATTTTTGAAACACCATACGCATTAATATACAATCATAGTCGTATATCGAAGAAAGTCCAATGTTCTGTCCTTATCCCCCTCACAGTTTCTTATGGGCACAGAATTCTAGGATATAGGCTCATCGGCACCATCACACCACGACCACGTGTTATACCTCGAACAAGCCTCGATACGAAGAGAGGTTAGGATGATTGAGTGTCATGGCGGTGATACTCCCATAAGAGATCGTGAGTAAGACAAGGAAAAAACATAGAATATATTTCGGTATAACTGTGATTGTAAATTTATTTGTGATCTTTTAGGACTCAAGTCGGAGTGAAAAGATACTTTAAAGAACGTAGAATCCAGTGTAGTAAAATTTGAGAAAACTATCTGTTAACTAGCATGAGTTTGCGTTCGAAAGTTTCGATCTGATTTCTTAAGGGTAAATGCACGAGAGTGAGCAAGATAGAGCATTTTTTTGGATCCAATTTTGATCGTGAAGTCACCACTAAACAGGTCTATTAATTGATTGAATAATCAATTAATATCGAACTATTAGATTTGATGATTGGATGGGTGTAGGTACAGTGTACACTTTACATTGAACATTTCGATTTCGACCATTTCGAATGGTCAAACTCGCTAAACTCCTACTCGCTCTAAGTTTTATAATGGGATTACTCCAAATGAATCATCTAATTCCTCTAGATGAGCGTTGCTCGGTCGAAGTTTGAGTCATCTCTTCCTTCAAATGTTCATCATTCCAACCTAACAAGAATAAGCGGGAATTACGGTGCTAGTTGTTATAAACCCGAGAGAAATCCTATACAAGGTCAAGTGAAATATATGACGTCATTAGACTGTGATGCAGTCTCGCTGGAAATGCGTCATTCGACCGATATCGGCAAACTAAGTTTTCATTCGGATGCAACTTTCTCTTTGAGATTCGTCACCTCTGAAGACTTATAAAACGATACAATTCTCTGGCTTTTTTTTTCAACATTTTGGCTTGGGTAAATGAAATAACTTTTGAAGTAATTATATTAGATAGTTTTTCATTTTGAAAAAGTCGCTAACTGCAAAAAGGTCCCACAATAATAATTATTCGGTGTATGTAAGGCAATTCCAGAGGCTCAGCAACTTCAATAAGGCGCAGAGGCGGCCGGTGGCCGGTGACGGCCACGATATTTTTCTTCCATTTGAATCTTCGATTGTTTGTGAATCAATTCGATTATGTTCTCTGGCATACCTTATGCAGAGCTGCCATTTTGCATACAATTAATGAAATGTTTCAATTCACCGCGATGGTTCCACAATCCACCGGTTGAGAAAGGATTACACAGTTCAGTTCAGATGACTGTAACGCACGAAAATACTCTGATACGTATCTAATCTTTTCTCACTCGGTGGAAAGGCCGTTAATTAATTAAAATATCCGCAAGTTCATCGAAGACTCCACCGGTTGAGAAAAGATTACACATCAGAGTATTTTCGTGCATTATAGTCATACACTGAACTGAACTGTATAATCTTTCCTTAATCGATAAAATCATCGATAGATTAAAAAAGCTCTGATCTTATGGTTTTTAGTTTGTTAAAAACAGTCTATCTCTATCACTCTCCTCGTGATCGGATAAAGGAATTTGTCCTCTCTCTCCTCCCATTATAGAACGCGAGTTAGAAAAGGACAGATTAGGGGCAGTCACGTGATTTTCGCCCCCCTCTTATTTCTTTTTCTAACGCAGGCGGTCTAATGGGGAGAGAGAGAGAGAGAGAGAGAGAGAGAGAGAGAGAGAGAGAGAGAGAGAGAGAGGTGAGGGGTGGGGTGGGAGAGAGAGAGAGAGAGAGAGAGGGAAAGAGAGAGAAAGACAGAGAGAGACAGAGACAGAGAGACAGACTGATAGACAGACAGAGAGACAGACTGATAGACAGACAGAGAGCCAGAGGGACCATTCCCTGAATCCGCTAGTGCAAAAGGTTAGACTTATTTGTTTTTCTAATTTTCCAATCTATACTGACATTCCACGAGGAAACCGGGAAAGAGACATACGAGATCCTGTTTGCGCATGCGCCATCAGGTAGGATTATTTACATGCAAGAGACGCGGTGACCGGTGAGGCTGGCAACCGCAAGGCGCAAGGTGACGCAAAAGCGTGGCTAAGCTGCGCAGCTTGAGGGCGCGTCTACGTCTTGGTCGGAGGCGGTCGCGTCACTGAATTAAAATCTGGATTGGCTTGGACGTCACCGGTTGCATCAACCTAAGCAGCTATAAGCTCTGACGACGCGACCTACGGACGGCGCGGCGCGGCGCGTGTAGCAAGCATGGGCATCGGATCCTTGTATTTCAATGGATCTCTAGACCTTTCTGATGTTACGTCACTTAAACAAAATTGGATCCCAACAAAATAATGTTCTATCTCAAACACTCTCACGAGGTTTTATGTTAAGAAATGGGAGTAATAGGACCCTTTTTGCAGGTGCTAATTGAAACCTCCGGTAGAACTTCTTACACCTTCGAATTTTATCGCGATATGGATTTCGCACAGAGCTGATTAAAATGGGGACTCTTGCAAATTTTTGCTGTGGGCAAATGAATAGTCCGCAATCTGATGTAAAAACCAGCGAAAATCACGAAAATCGTACTTAGAAAGTCTAAAATTCAGTAATAAACTTGCATAACTGCTAAAACGTCAAGTTCGTAATGGCGGTTCAACGCAGGTATCATGGGAGATTCCTGCCTATTTTGTCACTTCCTCTGAGGAAACACAGAGATAAGTCTCAATTTAGATAGGATATTCCCATGATACCTGCGTCTTTCTGCCACTAAGCCCGATTCTGAGAGTGAATTTCGTGATTTTTTAGAGTCCTCATCGTCATTTTTACAGGTTTTTAGGCAAGAATCAACTCTTCAATAGGAAAAGTTTGCAAGAGCCCCATTGGATAGGTGACTCTCCCCCCCCCCCCTCCCTTGACAAGACTCGGAAAATTCCCTTCGTACATCGACCTCGTAAATTGACCAATCGCAGCTACTTTGTGACGCAAGTCGGTTCACAACATCCCTGAATTAAATCCGTCATATTTTTATGCATCAACCTGTATATTAGTCCACCTTGATTTTGGCCAGGTTTTGGGGTCTTTACCACATAGTGCGCCGTAAGTAGAGTAGGCGTCACATGGAGGCGCGACTCGCGAGCGACGGACACAACTAGATGCTGAGTGACCCAAAGGGAAAAAGCCAAGCCTCCAGCGAGAGTGAATCAGCGGTCACAGCATCTTGTGAGGAGAAGAGAGGGAGGGGACAAAATACGAGGAAAAAAAAAATGGGGAAAAAATCTGAAACGAAAAAAAAAACAAAAAAAAAAAAAAAACAAACCGGCGAACGTCACCGAACGTCAAGGCCGCTATACGACGCAGCGCAATTGCGAGCTTTGGGTTCGGCGAAAGGTTGCCAGATTTCCTGAACATGAGTGACAGTGTTGCCATTTATATCAAAAATAATCCGAATATCTCATTTAACTTAACGTAAAATTCGGATAATGGCTGCCATAAAATGATGGGTGAATGACAGAGCTGTCGTATTATGATATATTTAAATACTTTTTTACGGAGCTCATCGTAGGAGTAAAAAAAAAAAAAAAAAAAAAAAAAAAAAAAAAAAAAAAAAAACAGAAAAAAACACTTTAGGTTGAGGTGACAAAACCATTGGTAGAAAAATGACTTGCCAAAGTTTTCAGTCGAGCAAACGAAATCTTTGGTTCAACAGCAAAATTTCTTTAGTTAGGCGTATAAAGTCTTTGGTTGGCTCGATTTAAGTTTTTTGGTGATTGTGTCATTTTTCTACCAAAAGTTTTGCCAACAGTAACACAGCATTTTTTCTATTTTTTTCCGTGTGCAAGGTTTTGCTTTAGGCAAAAACAAGAATAACAAAAAGTCTAAAACTCACTCCTCATAGAAAAACTAAGCTCAAAGTTCAGACGGACCCGCACCCCCATGCATGTACGGCCTGAAAGGGGGGGGGGGATTCTCCTTCTGGGATTCTCATGCGCTTTTGCACCAGACAAAATGCAACGTTGCGGAATTTCATGGTTCGCCGCAGCTGAGAGAAAGAATTGAGGATTTTAATTATTATCGAGACGGAATAAGAGATCGATATTTGTATTCCTATAGCGGCATCCGTCCACATTGCGTCATATCTACCCCCCCCTCCTCTCAGCCATAGCCAAGGTAGTGTAAATTAGATTACAATTGCAATTGTGACGGAAGAGGAGCCATTTTCTCCGCCATCAAACTCTAATCTGAGGTCTTGAACCACACCGCGCCGGGCAGTCGCGGTCGTTGCATCGCATAGTGGACAAATATGACCGATCAAGAGGCAAAACACAGAGCAGTCAAGATCGCACAAAAAATGAGTCCGTTCCGACCTTGTACATTGTACAATGGTGTGTTCTTCAGTCACCTATGCAGCTCCGCAGCACTTACCTGTTTTTTTTGTCTCTCTTTTCTTTTTCTTTTCTTTTTTCTTTTTTATTTCCGCTTGCATTTGTGATAAATTGGACCAGATCTGCATTTTTTTCTCTTTTTTTTTCTTTTCTTTTAAAGTAGCGGTGCCTTGTATTTAGTGCTGCTTCGATGCAAGATGCAATGCATCGGAGTAGGAAGACCGATGCACCGATGCTCTGGAGCTTTAGCAATCAGTGGCGTAGCGTGAAATTTGGCAATGTTGTAATTCATCAATTTAAACTCATGAAAAAGATCGAACTATTGGGTGTTCGGTGAGCACCCTCGCATTCGACCTTTTGCATGAGTTTAAATGGACACAATACAACGTTGCCACATTGCACGCTACGTTGTCGTCAGCAATGCACCGGTGCAGCTCCATACAGCAATGAATATTGTTTGCTGGAACGTTAAATGCCCTTGCAAAAAAAAAGTGTCAAACTTATACGCTTTTTGAAGCAAAAAAACAAAAACTTATAGGTAGAGTCCAGCAAAATCCACATTCTGATCTACTGGACACAATGGACCGAAAAACTGGCTTTTCTGGACGTAAATTCATGAACTAAAACCACGAGTAACCCTTTTGCTACCAGGCTCAGGTTACCAGAGGAAATTAAAGCTATAACTCGCTCAAAAAAGGATACAGTTAAATATCCCTACTCCGCGGTGTTCATTTTGCCTATCCCAATAGTTGAAGGCACTCGATGGATCATTAGAGGTCGTTTCACGAAAGTTGGCCGATGACAGATGTGTTTGTTTACTGCGCAGTAACGACGTTTTTGCGCATGAGCAAGAACGCAGACACGTCTTTGCGCAGTGAGCGGCACAATCTGTCATCGGCGTTTTTTTGTGAAACGAGCTCTACTTTGGAAAAATTATCAATGAGGATCAGATTTTACTGTCTTTAACTGATCGAGTTACAAGAAAGTGCACGTCCAGCAATATTCATGTTTAGAACAGAATTGGACAAACGGGGTAGTGGTAGTACTCAATAGTAGGTACCACGAGTATCGGTACTCGGGATTTTTAAATGTATAATTCAACGGTAATCAGAGTGGATTTTTAACTATTCAAGGATCACGCCAGTTCAATTTAATGGGGCTCTTGCAAACTTTTGCTATACAGGCGATAAAAAAGTTGGTTCTTACATCAAAACCTGTAAAAATGACGATGAAAACTAAAAAACTAAAAACTGAAAAATTACAAAACTCATTCTCAGAATGGGGCTTAATGGCGGAGCTGCGTAGGTATCATGGGCGATTCCTATCTAATTTGAGATTTATCTCTGTGTTTCCTCAGAGAAAGTGACAAATTAGACAAGAATCTCCCATGATAGGCACCTGCTTCGCTTTGCCCTTACGATCTTACTGTTACAGCTGTTTTCTGAGCTTATTAATAAATTATAGACATTTCAGAGTGATTTTCGTGATTTTCTCTTTTTTTACAGCAGATTTGACTAATCATTTGCTTGTAAGAAATTTTGCAAGAGCCCTATTGTTTTAGACACGGTGTCATCTTGATTCGTTAAAAATCCATTCACCGTTGAAATACGATTCAAAAAAATGAACGAACCCCGAGTACCTACTAGTACTCATGGGAATCGAGTACTACCCCGTTTGCGCAACTATGGATTCCATCCAAAAGACACAACGGATCGAAAAAATGGCTTTCCTGCAGGACATGAATTCACTAAGTAGCGAAAATCACGGTTAAAAACAATAACTAAATTACTAGATATCAAAAAACTTAATCTAAATATTCATTTCACTGTATGGAATGCGACAGTTGATGTTGCTTTTACAAGAAAATATCAACAGTAAAACTTTTAAAAAAATAAAAATAAAACAGCAATGAATGTGTAGCCGGCAAAATCCAATATTTCGTTCCAGTGTGCGCCATTGCGTCGCGACTCAGAGGTGTCGGACATGGATTTTATTTTTTTTTTTTGTGCATAAAAATACAAATTTGAATGTTTTTACAGTTCAAAAATTTTCTTTATAGGGTGGTTCTTGAAAGAAATTTTAGAACAAAATCAATGAAACCCTCTTCAAACTTTTACGTTGCATATTAACAAAGATATACGCATTCAAAGTCACCAAGCCATGTCTGGCTTCCCGGCAAAAAATTGTGATTTGGACGTTTTTTTCTTTTTTCTATACTTCGGTGATCACCTTTTTAATGTCAAAAGAAGGCATTTCAGATTAATTCAAGACTTTTTCAAAATTTCCTTCGAATGTCCTTCGGACGTCCTGAGGACGTTGAACGTCCGATTTTTTTTGCCGGGTTCCCCAATTGACTCGTTCCACTGTGCGACGAGCCACTCGGCAGGGCGGGGCGCGGGAGACAGAGACCCTCATTGCTGCGACGCCGATGACAATAATTTCCTTTAGTCCTTTCTAACCCGATTTAACTTATAACAGAAGTAGAAATGGCCGTAATCCACACCATCGCTACGTAAGTTCTCCGTCGGGGTTTCCCTCTTGGGAGGGATAAATCTAGAATGTAAGCTTTGTCCCTCTAATGATGACTGCCGTCGCTACCACCGCACTATAGTATGAGATTGAAGAAAAACGGCCAAAAAACAGAGAAAAAAGTCATCAAAAATCATCGTTTTCGACCTTTCAAGCTCACTTTAAAACTTTCCCGTGACATTTCTAGGTTTAAATATCTCGTTAAAAACATTCTTAGATATAAAAAGGGGGATCTTGCTAACTATTGCTGTAAGCGATTGAAATAGCTTATCCTTGAATAAAATTCCAGGGAAAGTAACGATGAACACAAGAAAAAATTACGAAATTCACTCGCAAAGACTCACAAAAAGACTTCAAAGTTAAAGGCGTAATGGCGGAGCAACGAAGGCACCATGGGTAGTTCCTATCTAACTTTATGCTTTCTCCCCCCCCCCAAATTTAGAATTATTTATCATTCAAGAAATGCAAAATTAAAACCGTATGCATTTTGATGGAATTTGGCTTAATTTGATATTCATTATAGGAACAAAACTCAAAAGAACGAGTAAATTTTCTAAGCGAAAATATAGGGCTGTTTCCGAGGGTTGTAGACCATTTCTGATGAGGCTTGCAGTAAAACTAGAAAGTTTCTTAAAATTATAGATAAAATGGCACAGATCTAGACATTTTGAAGGATTTGTCTCAATCCTTTTGAGGTAAAAAAAAATCGTCATAACGCGAAAAAATGCGTTTCGCCAGAATCCGAGCTTTTCAAAGCGAAACTTTTTAAGTGCTTTTGGAGCACCCCCTAAAAATCGTCCAAAATAGCTTAAATTTTGAGAGGGTTATTTTCAAAAAAGTCATTTTGAGAAACTCTACGTGAATTAATTTCGTGATTTTTCAGGGGGATCATCGTCATTTTTGGTCGCTTTTACGCAAGAACGAACAATATTTAATCCCAAATAGCAAAAGTTAGCTTGATCCCTATTAGTCTTGAAAGTTTATAAATGATACATTGATGAGTTTACTTTCTGAGTTTTGGCCACTCTTCAACGATCTCAGACCATAGAGCATAGCTACCACCATACCGCATCATAGCGCCGTTGCCGCACTATTGTCTCAGATCGAAAAAAAATTGGCAAAATATCAATGGAAAAAAGTAATAAAAAATCATCATTTTCTACCTTTTACGCTTAACATGAAAACTTCACCAGGACATTTATTGGATTAAATTATACGTTAAAAGTGATTTCTGTGATTAAAGTTGGTTTTGAAAGTTCATAAACAAAAACTTGATGAAACATTAACTTTCTGAATTTTGGACACTTTCCGACGATCTCAGACCATAGACCACGGATACGCCATACCGCATCATAACGCCGCCGCACTATATGGTCTCAGATCGAAAAAAAAAAGGCAAAAAATCACTGGGAAAAATTAAGAAAAATCATCGTTTTCTACCTTTTACGCTTAATATAAAAACTTCATGATGACATTTAATAGATTAAATTACATGTTGAAAGTGTGTTCTGTGATTAAAGTTAGTTTTGTAAGTTTAAAAACGATAAATTGGGGGGGGGGGGAACTTATTTTTCTGATTTTTGGCCACTTTTTAACGATTTCAGATAATAGACCATAGCTACCACAATACCGCATTATAGCACCGCCGCCACACTATGGTATCAGATTGAAAAAAAAGTGACATAAAATCATTGGAAAAAAGTAATAAAAAATCGTCGTTTTCTACCTTTCACGCTCAACACGAAAACTTCAGAGTGGCATTTATTGGATTAATTTACATGTTAAAAGTATTTTCTGTGATCAAAGTTAGTTTTGAAAGTTTAAAAATGATAAATTGGGGAACCATTATTTTTCTTATTTTTGGCCACTTTTTAACGATTTTAGACCAAGGTGCGCCGTAAGCCCGCCACAATGCATATTAAGCCGTGCACTCAGCGCTCTCGCGCGGAGGGTTGTGGAGCGAGATGGTGAAGCGGTGAGGGGATGAAGAGGGTGGGAGAACTTACCAGGAAATGTTAACCTTTTCCCTCGGTTTATTACTACTCTAAGTGAAATAATACCCGGCGGAATGATGAATAGCATGATGATAAAACAGTACAAAGACCGGGGGAGGGGGAGAAGGGTAAAAAGGCGAGCGGAAAAATCGTGGGTATCGCAGGTTAAGGACCCGACCTCAAGGTGTCCTTCGAATCCAACGAGCTATAGCGATAGGGAGGATTTGTGGGGCGTGATATTGAAACTTCACGAAAGTAGCCATGGTGTAAATCTCTCAAGGACGTTTTTCACACAGGCTCGGTTTGTTTGCCTCATATGTTTTAACCTTTAAAGAAAAAAAAAAAAAAAAAAAAAAAAAAAAAAAAAAATGTGACAAATGCATTTGAAATTGCTTATAAACAAAATTGCAAGTGATTTAGAGTGGCTACCTGGACACAGAAATCGATAAAACTGTTTTTTCTGGAAGGATTTGCACGATAGAGACATCGGTACTTATTACTTACATAACAGAAAAAGAGCAAAATTGTCTCATCTGGATAGTTGTATTAGAATTCTGTGTCCAGGTAGCCACTGTAAAACACTTGCACTTTCGTTTAAACCCTATTCCCATGCACTGGTTTAATTAAAATTTTTGATTTAAGGTTAAAAAAAATGAAGCGAACAAACCAGATTCAGATCGCCCATGCTGTCACACTTTCATGAAATTTTGAATTTTGAAATGATGGTTATAAACGAAAGAGAAAACGAAGAGATTCCTGGATCCGCCAGTGAAGATTCCGTCGCTTCAGAAAAGATTGCGTAGATCAGACTAAAACCGTGTACTTGGAAACTCCCTCACATTTTTCTTCTTCTAATTTTTCGACTTTTTCTTTCCCCTTGATTTTTCACAAATTATTAACGATGCATTCGTCCATTTAAACTCATATAAAGGATCGGATTTAAGGGGGTTCGCAGAATACCCAATAATTCGATCTTGATAAAGAGTTTAAAAGGACAATATAGATTAAAATAACAAATTGAACGCTCCACCGACCGCACCGTCACTGTATCACTGAGCGCAACCAGTGACAGGGGCTTACCCCGGGCGGCACTCCCCAAGGGCGGCAAAATCAGGGTGCACAACCAAAAAATAATGGTCATCAAATTTCAGAATGAGTCATAGAGGGTGGCAAAATCAGTGTGTAACAGGCAAAAAAAAAAGAACAACAAAAAAACAACAAAAAAACAACAACAACAAAAACAAAAACAGAACGAACAAGGTCATTAAATTTACAATTTTGAGGGGCGCCAATTCGCGAAGAGCGGCAAGATTGCCCCCCCCCGGAAAACAAGGCACTCCCCTGACCAGAGACACCAACGGAAAAGATGTCTACGGGCTGATCGTTTATTATAAAGTTAAACTGATAGGTAAGTATAGATAAGATAGGATATTACGAGTGACGCTATTAGTCTATAGAATCATAAGACTTGACTGTTGCCATTGTAACCATGGTTAAATAAAATTGCTTGCTTTTGACCGCAACAGGTCGTTTCATAAGTGTAGGCGCACCTAGATCGATAATCTTTGGGATTTTTCAACGTCATTTCTCCGGTTACAAAATAAAAACTATATAATAAAAATGATTTTGAGCGTTGGCTTTCATTTGAGGAACGCTTTAAAATCAAAAGTTTTACGTCGAAGGCAAGTTTTCTGTTGATTTGTGAAGGAATGAAAATTGCAAATTCGCCAAAGATTGTGGTCTAGGTGCGCCTAAACTTCTGAAGCGAGCTCTACCATGAATATAGCCTTTATAAAGCTACATACATATAGCAAACGAGCAACTTCACTTTGGTTACCATAGCAACTGCCATTTCTCGACCAATAGAATAGAGTAACTCATAAACAGTCTTAACTATCGGTTTAGCGTAAACGTAAACGATCAGCCAGTGGTCTTTTAAAATTGGGGACCATGCAGGGGGAGGGGATAATTTCCTTTCTTCAGAGTCAACAAGAGTTTAAAAAAAAATGGGTGGGAGGGGGGATGGGAAAGAAACAAAACAAATAATATTGATGGGTATAACAAAAGTGTACAGAATGCAAGCGCGCTAGTTATAACAAGACGAATGACGAATGTTGAAATGATAATAGCCGGGTATTGGGTGAATAAGTAGTTGAATAATGGATAAAGAACGCCATGGCTTAAACGCCGCGCCCGCGCCGCGTCGCCGCACTATGATCCAAGATCGAAAAAAGGGGCCAAAAATCAGAGAGTGAGAATCTTCAAAAATCGTCGTTTTCCACCTTTCGAGGTGAATTCAAAAACCTTACGGTTGCACTTAAAAGTTTAAATGGGTCTGTTGCACACTTCGGCTAGAGTGTTTTAAAGTATCAATTCATTTGTATAAAGCCGTAACAATGACGATTTCAGCACCATAATACACAAAAAGTCATTAATAAACTCAAAAACTGCGAAAAACACTAGACACTATTCACCCCTGTATCTTTCCACTATACGTGCACGATATTTCGCGAGATTAGCGCGGGACATTCAAATAATCACGGTCGCCTTTCATCACAGCTGACTTTATAAACAAATAAACAGTAAACACTGACGGCGTCTGTTCGAATTCTTACGTCTCAATATCCTCAATTCCTCACAATAGGTTGTGAAAGGTATTTCACCATCAATTCATCATCCTCGCGGAACTCCTGTGTCTTATTGTTTCATTTTGATAAGTTTTCGACACAAATATTGGTTTCCGTACCTTTCACAACCTATTGTGAGGAATTGAGGATATTGAGACGTAAGAATTCGAACCGACGCCGTCAGTGTTTACTGTTTATTTGTTTATAATGTCAGCTGTGATGAAAGACGGCCGTGATTATTGGAATGTCCCGCGCTAATCTCGCGAAATATCGTGCACGTAGTGGAAAGATACAGGGGTGAATAGTGTCTAGTGTTTTTCGCAGTTTGTGAGTTTATTAATTAATTTTGGTGTTTTATGATGCTGCCATTGTCATTGTAACGGCTGTTTTACAAATGAAATGTGAAATTGTTGAAAACAAATGTTTTCTTTGATAAAAATTGTTCTTGAAATTTTATAAATGATAAATTGATGAGGAATTTTTCCCGATTTTTGGCCAATTTTAGTAGATCTCAGACCACTGTGCGCCGTGGCTGAAAAGAGTGACTGATCTGTAGCGTATAATTTAAGTCTCTCTGTCGTTCTTAAGTGTTGCAGACGCGCGCATTGTTCGCCGCGTTTAATATGAATGACTTGACCGTTTCGGGTATTCACCCTATTCTATTCACCATCAAACACGAGCCGAAGCAAAAAAAAAAAAAAAAACATCGAGCCGGTCGAACAAGTCTTTCCTTGCCGAGCGATGATATTCAAGGGCCTCGAAATCGAGATCTGAATTTAGCTGAGAAAAAAAAAAGAAAATTTTAATGAGTGACCGTGTCCAGGAAAATGGGCTTTATTTGTCTTACGGGGCGAATTTTTCAAAAGAGTGATTTTTAGCGAAAGGGGTCGAAAAGTGATTTTTTTTTTTTTTTTTTTTTTTGGGACGGTAAACGCTCTCTAGTGGTCTTAAGAACAAATTTCGAGAGTTTCAGGTGTAAAGTGACACTGTTGCGTGAGACCAAGTCAGAATCACGAAAAAGGACCTTATCTTATCTTCCAAAGGTAATTTTAATGCGGTCAGTTAAGGTCTCATTTCTCATTTTCCGTTTTGCATTTTATTTATTGTGTCTCCCCTGCGGACTCTTCATTTTTTTGCATCCAATTTTTAATGGGTATAAAGTCACAAAAAAGAGTAAGATATAACATTTCTACGGATCGAATCATCGTGACGTCACAATAAAACGGTCTATTCTTCTCTTTGCCTATGGCGGCACTTCTTCCTTGGTGCGTTAAAGAATTCACGTAGAATCCAACCGATGCATAGATCAGGATCAGTGTTGCAGTACCTATACGATATACATCATGCTAATAACAAATAAAAGCAAGGTAAAACACGCCTAAAAACGATGAAAAATTCGGGACGTTTCAATCGAAACAGCGGCGATTCTGTACCAAAAATAGAAAAAGAAAAAAAAACAACATTTAAAACAAAAAAACTAAAAAACAAAAGTAAAAAAAAAAATCGTGCCACTACGACCGAAACCGCGGTCATTCTCAACCGAAAATGGGGGGGGGGGATCAAAATAAAAGTGAATAAAAAAAAAAAAAAAAAAAAAAAAATCTTGCAACTACAACTCATAAAAAGAAAGGAAATAAATCCCTCAAATTTAATGAAGAAACAAATTCAATCCCGAATTAAAGAAACTTCCCACATTTCTTATCATTTTGAGCATATTTTATCCTGTGCATTGATTTGTTGCTCTACAGCGCTAAAATTGCTTCGTTACTTCACAATCTATAAATACCACGAAAACAATGCTATCCATAATCTTTTTTGTTACCGGTGAAGCGATCTGGTGAGGGGGAAAAACGCCCCACTTTTGCAATTCTTGGCTTCATTGTCGTATAGCTCGCACCATTAATAGCTGTTCATCATCGGATTAATTCTCGCTATTTCTGTTAACATACACGCAACTAAATTGCGTCTGTCTTAACTTTACATTTGCGATGGGAAATAGAGTCGCTTGCGTTTCATTGTTGAAAATGAGAATTTACGACTTTCCAGCTCAAATTGAGACAAACTAGTTTCTTGTGGTTTAACTAAAATGTCGGCGAATGCGAATCATAAAAAAATGAAAGTGTTAATGAGTAATAACAAAGTTTGAAACGAAGCAAGACTCTGAACACTCGTTTTGTCGCCAGTTTGAGCATCATAAGAGCGGAGGAGTGGCGCGGCGTCGCGTCGAATCTGGCAACGCTGAGTTTCATCCTTTTAAACCCACGATAAAGGTCGAGAATGCGCAGTGCATTGTCTCGAGTCGATATTTCACAAGGTTTTAAATGGCCAAAATGCAGCGTTGCCTCATTGCATATACGAAGCAACTGAGTGACGTAGCGCGGCGTGTCCCGCTGGCAACCAGTGGCGAAGCGTGCAATATGGCAACGTGGCATTTTGTTCATTTGAACCCATAGAAAAGGTCGAATTCGATGGTCATCGCCGATTCATAGATTGTTCGATATTTTTTGTCAGTTTTGATGAATCAGCTGCGACGTTACTAGATTATGAACGCTTCGCCATTGCTGGCAACAGTGGCAAATCCACAGGGTACAACGCCCCCCCCCCGAAGCCTCGAATTTGCATTTTTATCAACAAAAAATAGCTCAAAATTTCTTACAGGAACGCTTCAAATTTAAACATTCGAGGGCGTCCCCCTCCGCTTCCCCCCAGAAAAACTGTATGGATCCGCCACTGGCTGGCAAAATTGCATCTTGTCCGTAATTAAAACCAAGAAAAAGATCGAAGACATGGGTGCAAAGTGGACACCCTCATAAGCGACTTTTTACACGGTTTTGAATTAAAGAAATGCAACTTTATCAGATTGCACGAATCTTTGCACTCAATGTGAAACTTAGACTTACTCCGACATTTTTTTTTTTTTTTTTTTTTTTGCGAAAATGAGAGAGCAAAGGATTAAATGGGCTATCCAAAAGCGCCAATCCCCAAAAACGATACGCTAAAAGAGCCAATCCCCAAAAACAATATACGCCAAAAGCGCCAAGGAGTTTTTGAAAAAGGAGCCCAAAACCGCCAATTTGTCGCAAAATCAATAGTCCAAAAGCGCTAAAAGAATGACCCAAAAAGCGCCAAGAAAATATTATGAGAGAACGAGAGTTAATTAATGTACTCACTAGTGATTTTTCGCTAGGACTTCAATTCAATAAATCGACGAAAGAGGGGATTGGTTGACAAAAAGTTCCCAAACTTTGCTTTATACATGCAGCAGTAAAGTGTGGGAACTTTTTACCCCCCTGTGCCCTTTGTAATAGTGAAAATTTGCGTTAGTGCGATCAATTTCGATCATATATTTACCCGAACTTAGGGGATGTAAATGGCCCCACGTCCAAAAAATTTAGATGTAAACTTTAAAAGTAAGTAATAGAAAAATAATTGATACAAAATTGTCCGTGTTATTCGCACTTAGGGGATGATGTAAATGGCCCCACGTCAAAATTTTTTTTAAAATTTTAAATCTTAGATGAAGTTTGCTTGAAATTTGGAGCCAACAGATTTTAAAATATTCTCTCCATTAATGAAGTGCTGTTTGAATATAAGGCATACTTTTCCCGAACAAAGTTTAGCTTCTCCTCTTCCAAAGGACGATTTTCGACTTACTGAAGCTGTTAATAGTAACATATTTTTCTGTGAGAAGTTTCTCACAAATCTCATTCTCTCTATCTCTTGATCTCACCTCCTTTTTTTCTCTGTGGCTCTAATCGTTTACCCCAAAAGCGCTAATATACGTTGCATCCCAATGTGCCAATATTGGCGGTTTTTGCGTCTCCATAAGCGCCACAAATAAATGGGCGGTTTTGGATCGGACCCTTTTGAGAATTGGCGGTTTTGGATCGGACCCTTTTGAGAATTGGCGGTTTTGGATTTTCACCATTAGGTAAATGCTCCGCACGAAAACATATTGTTGTTTCTATGAGCGGAAATTCAGATCAAAAAGGCAACAATTCATCGATGGTAGAAATTGTGCTTGAAATTACCGGAAATTACGTCGGAAATCGCATGAAATTCTGGAGCGAATAGTTTCTCTTAAGTACACAAAAGACCCCTTGTATTCAAGAATTATTTCCGGTGATTTTCAAGTGAAATTAATCACTTCTTTCACTACTGTTGAAAAAAGGTTGTCTCTCATCGTCAGATATTAGAGACTTGTTACGTAGGTTAGCTTTTCTTCATATGGTTTAAAAGGGCGTATTTCTAACGGTTTCTGATTTATTATTTTCTACTCGTTTGCCTTAATTAATTGAAATTTCGACTTCAAAGCAAGATTTTAGGTAGATGTCGAATGGATCAAATTTCACCACTCAACAGTATAGACGACTGTTGGTTGTTGTTTTGTTGAGCCAAAAAAACAAAAGAGAACCAATTTTACTAGCCTCACTTCCACAACACAGGAAGCATAGCATCAGTGCTGCCGCGTTTTGCGTAGAATTAATGGCATTTTTCAATTCATCGATGATTCCACCGGTTGAGAAAAGATTACATAGTTCAGTTCAGTGTACGACTGTACTGCATGCACACTCTGATCTGTAATATTTTCTCAATCGGTGGAATCGCCCTTAAATTATTATGAAGTCCGTAAGTTTTTTAAAGTCATCAACGACTCCACCGGTTGTGAAAATATTGCAGATGAGAGTATTTCCGTGCATTACAGTCATGCACTGAACTGAACTGTGTAATCTTTTTTCAACTGATAGGAATCATCGATAAATTGAAAAACGTCATTAATTATACGCAAAACAGCAGCGCTACACAGCACGTAGCATGTGCTGGTTCTTTGTTTGTCTCTGGTGAACTGTTGGCTAACTGTTGACTGCAGTGACGCCGCACTATGGTCCCAAATCAAATCCTAGGCGGTCAAAAATCGATTGGTTCAAAGTCGGAAAAAAACTATTCTAGCTACTATAGATGATTTTAGGGGGTTTATTTATAAAGGTATTTACCCCTGGATTATCATGTATCCATCGGAGAAAATTATTAGATGGAACCTTAGTTTCTGTGATATTTTACGTCTTTGTATTTTTGACCACCTAGGACTCGATTTTGATCCATAGTGCGCCGCACGGAAACCGTATTCTCTTTGAGAAATTCAGATTTTAATTCATTCGATTAGTCGTTCGAATTCACAGAAAGTCTACAAGAGACTTTTGACACGTGGGTTGGCAACGTTCCGCCGAATCTCGCTAGAGAAGAGATCAGAGAAATGGACCGTGGGGGAAGAGGGAGGGGGCTCTATAGAGAGGCGCTAAAGTGCTGCGTGACGCGTGAGAGACGTGAGAGTCCTTGAGGTCGCGGGAGGGTGGCGGGTCTAGTACTGTTGTTTAGCGACTGCAACGCCATGCCACTTGCCAGACGGACATAGCAATGCGGCGCGGAGCGGCGCGAGGTGCGTGGTAAAGGTGGAATTAACCGCGTTGTCGACGCTTTTTATTCATCGCGGATATCGTCCATTTTTTGGCGATGAGCGGCCCGATAGGCCCGAGACTCGAGCAGCGCGAACATTTCTAGCAAGCGCTAAAGTTTTGATAGTCAATTAGAATGCACACTGCGAGTTGACATGACGGTTGCTTAGAGATAACACGAGGATAGACAAACGAGGTATAAAACCAGTGGCGTTCCGTCCACGTTACCTTTGACACCTAAGGTGTCGGTTGAAAAATTGTGAGTGCAAAGATTTATTTCATTTTAAGGGGGTACATCACCCAACATTTTTTTTTTCTTCCAGAGTTAAGTTTTGGGTCTGAAATTTTTTGAGCTGGTCCGTGAGCTTATAAGAAAAAAAATAGCAAATTTTTGTCGCGCGGGTTGCATAAGTGCCCCTTAAATCAAACAAAAAGAGAAAAATAGACCTAAACGGTACGGAATCTGTCTTGAGTTCTCATCATTATTTGCACTGTTTCTTTGGCTCAAATGAAAGGTATTTTTGCCCTCTAATATCTACCAGAGGCTTTTTTTACATAAGAGACTGGAAGTATTTTAATTAATTTTTTACTTTTAAGGCATAATTTTTTTAAGCTTTTTCATCTTCAACTCCATTTTTGAAATTGAAATTTCTAATTTTTTAAAAAAAAAAGCTTCGGGTGGATAATAGAACAGAAGTTTGTGAATCTTTTAAAAAAAACCAGAAGTCTTTAGCTATAATAGAACTCAAGTTACATTCCGTATACTATTACAAGATTGAAAAAAAAAAAACGATACGCTCAAAACGCTCTTTGGCGGCAGATTTGTTTATTCCATCTTAGTTTCAATAAATAATTAAAAATACTTCCATGGCTCTTATGAAAAAAACAGTTACATATTCTGAATCCTTAGGATTTCGACTATCAAAATAGTGAACAAAAGAAAAAAATCAAAAAAATTCATTTTTTTTTTAATTTCGAGGGCGATGTACACAACCCCCTTAAAAAAGCTTTAAAAAATATCGAAGAAGGTCAAGCGAATTGCCAAGAGTGCGACAAGCAGAAAACGAGAGAGACCGGCATAGACTCGCTCACTCGCACGCTTGACTAATCTTGACTAATCTTGACGAAGCATGACGAAGCGTGACGAAACGTGTCGAAGCGTGACTAAGATAAGGGACGGTAGAGACGTCTTCTAATCCAGCTTTTCACACTTTTGACCGTTTTTCGGAAAAATTCGCTGTTCGAAAACTTTAAACAGTTTTTGACCGTCCGTATGTTATTTTGCTGACAAATTGTTGAAAACGTTTTCATTCCCTTAAAACGCTTGTTTAGTAAAAAAAAAAATTGCACACAAACTTTTTAAAGTTTACGGTAAAACTCATGATTTTGTCACGGCACGCTACTGGGTAAAACAATAGAGAGGCTGATACGTCATGTCACAAGTCCTATATCCCAAAAGTGAGGCAGCATGATAGATGTGATTCTGGTTTGTTTGCCTCATATTTTTTAACCTTAAATTAAAAATTGTAATTGATCCAGTTGAAATTGGTTTTAAACAAAAGTGCATGTGTTTCAGAATGGCGACAGATAATACTTTTTGGAATTTTTCAACATTATTTCTCATGTTACAAAATAAAAATTAATGAAAATGATTATGAGCGTTAGATTTTCAATAAGGAATGCTTTAAGATCAAAAGTTTAAAGTTGGAGGCAAGTTTTATTTTGATTTGAAGGAATGAAAATTGAAAATTCACCAGTGATTATGATCTAGATGCATCTACACTTCTAAAACTAGCTCTAACCACCTTTTTCTCGGCATTCAATCTGTTGATAGTGGAACCAACCCACACTTTTTTTTAAAGAGGTTACGTATCGCAAACATATTATGGGCGATAACCATGGGCGGATCCAGCAATATGGCAACCATGAATTCATCCCATTTGAAGGTATGAAAAACAATCGATTCTTGAGGGGCCATGGCCCTTTTACTAGCCTTTTACTGTTTCTCATCCATTCAAATGAGAATAATACACAGTTGCCCGATTGCTGGATCCGCCTTTGGCGATACCACGAATGGAGCTGTTGCAAACTTTTGCTACAGGCTTATTATTAGTTGATAACGGGGTATTACCCATTCAAAATAACGATTAGCGCACTAAAAAATCACGAAATCCACTCCTAAACGCACGAAATGCTTTTAAACGCGAGGCCGTAATGGCGGCCGGTGCCGCGGTTTTCATTGGGGTTCCCTATCTTCAATCAGCGCCATCTACACGAGGTGTTCTCGCAACACCACACAAGAAGAAGAAGCATACAATTGCCATAAGAAAACCGCGGCCTCGGCCGCCATTACGGTCTTGCATTTAAAAGCATTTTGTGAGTTTAGGAGTGGATTTCGTGATTTTTTAGTGCGCTAATCGTTATTTTTACAGGGTATTACCCCAATATCAACTATTAATAAGCCTGCAGCAAAAGTTTGCAACAGCTCCATTGATCGATATCGTCCAAAATTCTCACACAGGATTTTAAACTTTCGAAATCCGAACGCGGCGTGGCACAGAATCGGAGAAATCAACGGGCAACTTCGAGAGCCGAATATATTTCGCTGCACCAATAAATCAGTTGAGAAACAAGACCGCGCGCCGTTAATCACTCGATGAAATCAGACTGTCCAACACTTGACTTCTCAGAACTCGTTATCTTTCAAATCAGTCTCGCGGGTCTTTTTCGACTAAAAGTCCACGCGCTGCGCTGATTTCCCCCATTTTGTAAGTTCGCAGGCATGAATGTAGTCCACGCCAACTACAACTTTATTATCTGCGTTCTTGGCCACATTTAATTGTATGTAAATGATTGACCGTTTAGTTTGTTTGTTTGTTTGTTTGTTTGTTTGTTTGTTTGTTTGTTGGCGCATGAACTCGGACTCAGCGATCGCAGAACAGAGCGAGCGCGGCTTTTAATAATACGATTTACGCGCATGCGCAGTGTTGCCGGATTTCGGGTTAAGATTCCTACATTTTGGCGCATTCAGACCTTGCAATTTGGCGAAGCGTGCAATTTTTCCGTTCAAGGTTATTCCTGGCGAAACATTCCCAGATTTCAATCCGATGGATAGCGCCACTATAGACGCTTTTCGGAAAAGTCGTGTTTTTGCCGTGTTAAACTGAAATCATGGATAAAACGCAAAATCCAATAACTTCAGCACCTGCGAAATTTTTTTATGGATTTTTTGAGACTAAAACGAGCAAAATTGGTTGAGAATTTACATTATGAAATTCATTTCGCCATAAGATTAGGGAGAGCGAACGAGTGCGAGTGATACTATGTCTATCTGCCTCACTTGCACTCATTAAGGCCTAGGGCAATTTTCGTAATTCACAATTTTCGGTTTTATTTTTGAGTACTTCAGGTTGAAATTTTCAGGGTATCTTCCTGAAGTATGCTCGCAGGTAATGAGGTTCCTCAAAGTTGTACTTACTTTTTGCCTAAATTCGTCAGTTTCAGCCAAGAACTGTTAACTTTTTGAGCAGCGCTACATGATGGTGTCCACAGTTAAGTTCGGACTAATCAGCCCTGGAATCACCTTAAGACATGTGAAACCATGGGCTCCGCCATGGAATACGTTTTTGCACATTTCTTTTCATTCTGAGGGCCGCTCGTTGCTGTGTTAAGAGTAAAACTTGTCTCCGAAGGCGGAAAAATCAGAGTGCGTAGCAAAAAAGAAGGTAATCAATTTTACAAGATGGACGGAGATGTTTTTTGTTAGACGTCTCCTTGAAGTAGGCCACCCGCTATACTTATCTCAATGAATTTAAGCATTGTAGGTGGCCTACCTTACGGAGTCGTCTGACATTCTTTTCGTCCCCGACTGTACCAGTCCGTTCGTTTATCCAATAAAAGGTACAAAAGGTATCATAATAAGCTAGACTTACTTTATGAAAGGTATCGTCGTGAGCCTTAAGTATTTGAAGAACAAATGACAATTTTTTTTCCCGTATTTTTCTTCAAAAAATATTTAAAGTTATTCAGTACATTCTATTGAATTTTAAAAGTCCATTTTTCATCATACCTACGTCGCATATTTCTTGGATATGTATGGCTACTTTTCGAAAAAATAACAACTCAAAAAAACGCGACAAACTGCAAAAAAAAAAAAAAAGATTATTTAGTTTTTTTGCAGTCATCTGTTCTTTACCAGTAAAAAAGGAAGAATTTGAACACAGATCCTCAAGAGACTAAAATGTCCTAAACAAATCACGTATTTCACCGGTTTCTATAGCTATGACCTATAAGCCTAAAATGAAAGACAAGCCTAGTAACATTTACAATTAATGTCCAAAAAACTTGACATTGGCATAAGTAAAGGTCGGATATACTAGTACCTACCTAGACTGCCACAACGGCCCAAAATTTAGTAGACAAAATGAAATTAATAAGAGAACAAAGCGTTCAGCCAAAAAAGAGCGATAAGGGGGGGGGAGAAAGGGGAGAAAGAAAGAGAGAAAAAAGAAAGGGGGTGGTTATGGGGGGAGGGGGAGCGAAATCCTCAAGTTTGCCTCCCCGTCCGCGAGGGCTGGATCCGCCAAAAGGAAAAAAAGGGGCTGGAGTTGTTTCCAAACACTCTCATACATAGTTTTAGATTAGCGGACAGGCAACTGGATTCATCTCAACATGGAAGTATTAGGTAAGTATGTTCCTTTGCCATTATCGTTGCACATTCAAATGCTTTTATTGGATAAACAAGTAGATTGAGCCTTTCAGGGCCTTCATCCATTTGTGTGCTGCTTTGTACTCAACAAGCTATAAGCATAGAGGGACCTGATCCCTTCTGGAATGAAATTTTGAAGACATCAAGGAGGAGGCAGCCATGATGGAAATCTCTTATGGATATTTCTTCTTATGGATATGCGGGCTCGGTTTGCTTGCCTCTTATTTTTTAACCCTCAATTAAAAGTTGAGATGGATCCATTTGAAGTTGGTTTGAAATGAAGATGGAAGTGTTTGAGGTGGCTATATACAGACACATAAATTGATATCATTACTATTTTGTATGTAAGGATTTACAGGATGAAGAAACTGACACATAATGGCAACATTTTCTCGCCTGGATTGTTATCATAAAATGCTGTGTCTAAAAAGCCACTAAAAACACTTGCCCTTCCATTCAAAACCAGAATCCATTGCAATAAGTGATTACAATTTTTGGTTTGAGGTGGAAAAATAAGAGGCAAATAAACTTTCCATCCATATTGCCTCATTTTGGGATAGGACTTATAACATGGTGTCGCCCCTCTATAAGTTATAGCTCGGTTTCTTTACCCCGGATTTCACCCCGGAGTGTTGTTGTTACCAGACTATCTGATTCAAAAAAATTCAATAGAATGTGTTTAGCGCCTTTATTGCTTTTTCAACACTTCGGCAACACAGAATACTTTAAGCAAAAATAGTAAGACTATCAACATAGATTTTGAAACTTACAATTAAAGAAACCTTTGGTACAAGAGCATAGGTAAGGCTAAAATTCACAAATTGAGACAAACGAGTTTGAACGAAGAAAGGCTTATATCTCCACAGATACTTGCTATGTTCGCAACAACTTTGTGCAATTTAAAAGCTTAAAGGGTCAAATAACGTTGAACTCAAACATTGATCTTTCACCAGCTTTTAACGGTTATTAGCTGAAAATAAGGATGCCTTTGGTTTATAAATAAGTTTCATAGTTCCCAGAATGCAATTTTGCCCAAAATACATTTGTTTTAAAAGGGGATTCCACATTAGGACATTACTACACACACAATTTTCCACAACTTCACACGAGTGTATCTCTGAAACCAGAGGCACTGTTATTATACTCAGCTCATCAAGTACCAACTGTCATTTTCTTTACATAAAACACAAAATTTCAGACTCTCAAAACTGCTCCACTGTCATAGTTCCATCGCGATACAATAGTACAAACTAACGTTGGTATAGTTGCTGGAAAAAACTTCACTAACCCATTCATTAAAAGTGGCAAGTCAGACTCGTTCTAACTTTGGAGAAATTAAAAATATCTATCTTCTTGAACTCAGCAAACGGAACGATGGAAATAAAACTCGCAGCATTTTTTTAATAGATAGTCTCACTCGCTTTACTCTACTTAGTCTGCAGTTTCACCGCTAGATGGGTCACTCGCATACGACGTGTGCATAAACTCTGTTGCCAAGGAATTTCTTATGAAATTGAAAATTCAGCAAACAGGTTAGGGCTCACTGGTCTGTAACAACAGAGCACCCTTCCTCTTTGCACCACACACCAGCATTAATTAACGTTACACTGAATGCAAAAGTGCAAAGAGACAGACATGCCAGAGACAAACTAATGCACTACGGAGTGATCTTTTCAAATGGTTCAACCGTGGTATCATGGCCACTTTAGTTTCCGCAGAATTTTACACAAGCATCAATCATTGAAAGTAGAAACTTCTGACAGAACAAAAATGGCCCATTGGTAACTTCTGGCTGATATATTATAAATTGGCATTTTAATAAAAAAAAAACGTTCTTTCAGTCAGAAATTAGCTTCTGTAAACTATCACTTGATTAGACTTGACAACTGCACTGCTTGAATGAAATCATCAGCATCTTACTACGCTCTGCTAAATTGGTGATTTGAAGCTGACGTTTTTCATGAAAATTGTAGAACTGTCAAGTCCAAACTATTCTGGGCCAAACTATACTTTCCCATTCTTTTTTAACAACTCTGGTAGAGCTTGATTTACGAAAGACAGCAGATGACATCTCGTTCAACTTCCTGCGCTATCGGAGTGATCACAATGATCACATCTCTGCACATCAGCGCCCGAGTACAGAGACACAAACTTGCCCTTTTAGTGATAAACAAACAGAGCTGTCATCAGCTAGCAGTCATGAAACAATATCTACATATTTAAGGGAAGTATACCCACGGATGATATACAAAGCGATAACTAATTAATTCCACAATCGACCTGAGTTACTTTACAGCCAGAGGAATCCAAAAACATCACATTAGTCGACAGTTAATAGTCAGGGCAAATTTACACCAGCTCTTGGCACCAAAACAGTTGAGGGTGTTATCAAATACCTACTATCAGTGAGGAGACAGGTTTGTGATGATGAAAGACAGCCTCACAACTGATGTAAACAAACCTCAATCTACAGTGATAGTAGAATGTAAACATTCACAAGAAATACACAAAAAATATTGAGTGATTCAAGTTATCATGCATTTCATGATAAGGAATGTGAGTCAAGTGAGGAATGTTCGTGTACTTGCAAAGATCAGATGACACGAGTGAGGTATGTGCTCATGGCAAACTTTTTCGGCAGCACAGCAAATTACAGACTTGGATAAAATTTGAAGTCTAGAGCATTGGAAATAAAATTTCTCCTCACCAGATGAAATCCTTGCAGTGGCTACAGAAAGTGGGTTGTTTGAAAAATCTGGGTATGAACTTGTGATCCTTGACATTGTAAACATTCTTTTTCTTCAAAGCTCCTTTCCTACCCCGTAATCTAAGTCCGAATTTAGTATCACTCGAGGCCTCCTCATTGTTTTCGTCATCCGCCATGACGGATAAAAAAAAACGTGTTTAACTTATCACAAAATTTCACAACCGTCGCGATAACCTCGGAGAGCAAACCACGAAATGCAACTGAGGAGTCGAAGACCGAATACCTCATGAATTCTAAACTTTAGCGAGACTTCCCTACCTCCACAACTTTCAGCTATCAGAAACGGCAGTGGTGGGGAAAAACATCGATAGTACAGGGACTTTATACACAAAGACTTCTAATACTATCGCGACTCCGCGTGTCCAAAGCGCCTTAGCGTAGATTGTATATGCAACCTACGTAACACCGAGGCGCCACCGTAGAGCCAGAGCTCGTTTCAAAAGTGTGGGCGGAGCTCACCGATACACTTTACTCTTGGCAAATTATCAATTATCATTCCTCATTTGCAATACAAAAGGTGCTAGTGGCTGTGACATTTGGATTTTAAATCGTCCTTCAGCGGAAATCTAATGGAAAATTCATTTTAATTCATTTCACAAATCACAGCCGTTGTGACTTATTTTTAGCTGTCGCTGTAGTCACCTAGTCAAGAACTTAGGCTCCGCCCCCTGTCCTGCTGTCCATTGGCCGGAATTAGTCCATACCTTACATACCTGTCAAGGTCATTGACACCTGTTGTCCAGTTCCTCCAGGAAGTGCCACTTCTTCTTCGTTATTATTTATTATTATTTTATGTGTCTTTGTTCGTAATTTGTTCGTGATCTCGTGCACTTTTTTATTTCATTCACAATCATTTAGTTTCTCCTCAAATCCAAATCAATTAATTCCTGCATGGTCATGAGTGCCAGCATTTTAAGGTGATCAGATGTCCTGAATCATCAGGACATCAAGTTCTGAATTTTGCATGCTGTCCTGAAAACTCAACTGTTTATGAATGTGTCCTGTGTTTTTACCTCTTACCCTGGCTGGAAAAATTGCAGCATGACAATTGTGACTATGTTCGCGCGTACACTAAGTCTTCCAAATAGTTATTTTCGATCGTTTGGAAAATTTTTCCATTCTATTCAACTTCTGTCTATATTGGATCTAGAGAAAGGATGAAGTATCAACCTACGAAGGAGTAGCGAACAGAGCGTAGTTGAACTGGCACAGGTGTTTAATTTTTTCCCCGCAGACACACCCTCAAGTGCCGAGTAATCTCAAGTCATTTTTGACTAATCTGGATTTGGTTTCTTCCTTCTACACGAAAGATCTCCTCTTCCAGTGCTGGTTCAGAACTTCAACTATCTTACTTAAATGATCAGAGCTATTAGTGCCGAGGAGAAGCAGCAGTAGGGATGGGAAGAATTTGTGATCAGTGGTAGGAGTGAAAACAGTCCAAAGAGTGGCAAAGTGGGAATCCTGATTTTGAGGGCCGAAAATCGTGCTGTTCAGGTTTAGCATCTGGTCATCCTTAGCATTTAGACCGTCTATGGAGCTTGTGCGTAAGTGTTATGTAACTTGTTGAATTCCACACAATTGGTTTAAGTTTTTTGAGAAATATGGTCGCTTGCAATAAATGCTTGATCGTGTACTTATAGTGTGAATTATTTTGTCAGTCAAAGTATTTTTAATTTTACTTTTTAAAAATGAAAAGAAGATTCAAACCATGCCGATTTTTTCACAATTATAGTGATCCATTTTCCCCCACAAGAATCATAGAAGGTCCTTTGACCCTCTACATTTCTGATTTCAACATCAAAAAAACAATGTTGACTCCTGGTTTTTGGTGAAAATGCTCCGCTTGGTTTGCCTCTATAACATTCTGACCTCTGTGGCTTTGAGAAACTGAAGGGTTTATTGTCTTCAAATGGTCCGACCACAGTTAATTTCCTCTTCGATTTTGAAAGATTCACTTAAAAAATTGGTCGTTAAAGTGGAAAAACTATCATGTAGTGTTCAATTTTATTTCACAGGAAAATTCACTTCCTTTTGCCGCTGGTCTCTCTATGTGCGGGCTGGAGCTTCAGTGCGCCAGGTCCCTATCTCCAGCAGGTGACGCAACCGGTCCTTCATGGGGAGGGGCCTCACTGGGACACAGCAAGGCAAGTGCTCTACTTTGTTGATATCTCAGGAAAATCTGTTCATAGGTACAGCCCTCAGGATGGAAGGACAGCATCTACATTTGTTGGTAACTAAGACTTCTTATTTTGTATATTGAATGGGACAAACCGGGAAAAATTGTACCTATAACCCTATCAGTGCTAAATTACTAAAGAGTAGTTTCACAAATTTTGAACTTTTACCGCAATGATTTTTTTTTTTTTTTTAAAGATTTATTTTTATGAACGCTTCCACAATTGGAAGTAAGCATCTACAGCTTCTCATGGATCTGTTGATTGTTTTGCTTTTCGTCCCAATACGTTGGTTTCACGATAACGGGAATTGTATGTCGCCAGGCCGCCCGGGGGTTCGGACCATATGTGAAGGATAAAAAATTAAACAGCAGTGATTTTTCATTGTAACTATGTACGAGGGAGGAAAAAAAATTACTGAGAGAAAAATTATCATTGTCGTGGAATGTATCACACTTTTTCAAGCGGAATTTTACTCTTTGTCACGGTCGACAAGAGTGAATCTTAGAATGAAAGGAAAATTTTTCTACGAAAAACGATAAAATACCTTTGATGCGCCAATTTTTATCTTTAAGTAGTAGAGTTGAATAGTTACTTGAACGGCAAAACTGAACTTTCAATGAATTTTAGAGTGTAGGAAATCACAATTAGAATGGGTGACAACCTCTAGTGTATACTTTGTTACGCATTAAAAATGTGCCGTGATTCAGGCAGTGGACAGTGCTGGTTGTCATCCACGGCATCCACTCAGCGTTAAAAAAGCCAAACAAGCGGTAGAAAAATCAGCCGACACCAATAAGTAACACTCTGTAAATATTGAAATTGGATCTTCTTCAAAAGTTGAAGGCTCAACTATTCCCGTCATCTTGAAATCACTCATACGCTCTATACAAGAACATTTAGTCGAGTCAGAAGATTCTTCTTACATTAAAATACTTAGATTTAATTTAATTTTAGCCTGACCCGTTTGGTTATTTCTGCATAGGTAAGGAAGTTGGATTGGTTGTACCACTTCAAAACTCGCCGAATGGGTTTCTAATTGGTGCTGATCGTGACTTAGGGCTCCTTCAATGGGATGGATTTTCATCACAATCTCGGCTCACTGTATTGGCATCAGTGGAGGCCGATAAACCTGGAAATCGGTTCAACGATGGCAAGGCAGACGCCAGAGGTGTCTTATGGCTTGGTGAGTGACCATTTTGTTATTGTAAGTGTGATTATCAATTGGAGCGCGTTCAACAAAAAGCACAGAGATCACTTACAGGTGTAAATACATTGCCTCAATTATGATTGCTCTTGTAGTTGTGTAATTTACGTTTATAAAAAATATTTTCCAAATTTTACCATGATAGATGGATTTACTGAGACTGTCTATCCATAACCAAAGTTGTGGTGATTGAAACAAGCATAGGACTACTCTGGGAGCTTATCGGGGACTTCTTAGTTAAACGGATCAAAAAAACTATGTGTGAGTGACACTATTTGTGAGAGACTGGGTTTGGAGCAATGGTCCTTTGAAAACCAATGTTTTAGTCACTCGTAATATAATAGTTGCTCCGGAGATACCTTCACCTAACCAGTGTCTGAACAATGGCTTTCAAAAGACAGCCGCTGCAAACCCAGTCTCACCAATAGCATCACTCATATGTACCTTAATTGATCCATTTAACTAAGAAATCCCCAATCAGCTTGCTGGTTGGTTTAATGATTGCCATAGAAGCAAAGTGAGTTTTAATAAACAGCGACGAAACAACAAATTTAAAAAAAGATTTAAAAAAATTATTTGTTGTGGAAAAAATGAAATCTCAAAAACAATAACTGAAACAGTGAAATAATGTTATCATTTTTCAGGAACCATAGGTTTTGAGAATTCGAGTGGCGTCGTGGAAGGAGAAGCAAACCTCTACCATTACAACACGGGGTCTTGCACGTTGACTAGAGATCTAAGCGGCATAACTGTCTCTAACGGAATTGCATGGACTTATGATAATAGAATAATGTACTACATCGATACCCCAACAAAGCGAATTGATGCCTTTGATTACGATATCGCTCAGTCAAAGATCAGTGAGTATTAAGCAGTGAGCACTTTCTCATCGTTAAGGAATTAAATGATAAATGAGTCATTAACCAAGATTTTGACTTTACGATCAAATGGACTGAAACAGCTTTATAACTATTTGATCCTTCTTTCAGTTTTATTTATTTTTTGTTGAATCATCTAAGATTTAATAATGGAGTATTTTTGTGAGAATCAAGAACTCAACAGGTGCGGCATTCATTCATACACTATCTATCTCTTGAAGAGGAGGTTTGGTTTCCAAGCCTCTGATAGGTCAGTTTCACTATCATGAAATGCCATTTTTAATGGGAGGATATTACATTTTTTTGGTGAAAAACACCAATGAAAAATGTCTGCGTTGTGTATGAACGGAGAAAACAGCTGTTTAAGAAACAATAACAACGGTAACGTAAACTGAAACAACCATAATAACTGTAACAATCATAACATAAACAGTAACAGTCGTAATGTTTGTTCGTAATGTAAACTGCACTAATGATGTCATCCACCATACTTTGATCCTCTCCATCAGAACTATCCGTTATGTGATTTTCCTCATAACTAATTAAACGATATCTAATTCTTCAATCGATGCATTTTGTGCAGGTAACCGGAGACCTGTATTTGACTACCAGAAAAATAACATTCCCGGTGTGCCTGATGGTATGACAATCGACACGGATGGGAATTTATGGATAGCTTGTTACCTTGGATCGAGGGTGAGTTTAATTTATTTCTAAATCAAGGCAAGTGTAGTATCTTTAGCGTAGTAGTGCAGATACAGCAGTTATAGTAAATTTTCAGAGACCCAAAGCTGTTAAGTAGTAAGTTTCAAAACTCCAACCTTTAAGTGGGTTATCTACCCAATTTTTTTTCTACCATGTGGCATATCAGGGTCTGAAATTTTTATTACAAATACTTATGGATTAAAAAAACTGAGATGTCCAAAGTGTTGTCAACACATTTTACTTTTAGGGGTTGCGTCACAGCCCTTAAAATGCTGGTTTTACTTTGGGGGGGGGGGGACATGTTCAAATCAAGTGAAAATATTTCAAGGTTAGATGGTTCGAACGAGCTGTTTTTTGACTTAAATTAAATCTTAGATTAAGCTCTTCAAACTTTTGTACCCACTGTTTTGAATTTTCAGGTGAAGTATTACCCCCCTCCCCCCCATTTCTTTTGGAAAACGGTGTTGTAAGCCATTTTGAAACTTCAAACAATGGTGGGAAATATGAAATTATACTTGTCAAAAAAGTAGTCAGACAAATCATAGAAAAGTTTTTGCTAATTTAAAAAAAAAAAAAAAAAACGACAGGTCTCCATCTATCTAAGAACTCAAGATGTTTTTACATAGCTGAAATAGTAAAAGGCCTAAGCAGGGATGCGAACTGGAACCCGAGAACCGGGAGAACCCTACTTTTTGGCGGAACCGGAACCAGAACCGGAACCCAAATTCAAAGTCTGAGATCCGCAAATGGGTGTTTCTCAGAATTCTGATGTTCTGAATTTTAGAATTCTGAAATTAAGAGAGGGGGTTGAACATGGAACAGTATTTATATAGAGGTGTACACCTTTTTATTTCTGCTACTAATTCCATTTCAGGTTATCAAAGTTGACCCAAGAAGTGGAACTTTACTGATGAGTGTCATCCTTCCAGCAGAGAAGGTCACTTCTGTCCAGTTCGGAGGGATAAATTTGGACACCCTCTTTGTCACAACATCCAGACGAGGATTGAATTCCACAGAACTACAAAGCCAACCAATGGCCGGTTCAGTCTTTGCAGTGACTCAAATATATGCGAGAGGGTTGCCGGCAAGAAGAGCTGCATTATGCTCCGGTCAATCTAATTACTCAAGATGACAAATTTACCCAAGAAACTTTTTAATTTTTTTTTTTTTTTTTTTTTTTTTTTTTTTTAGTTGTTCAACAGTTTTTAGCTCAACAGAGCCAATAAAACAAGACATTAAACTTTTACAATAGAAAATTTTTTTACTCAAACTCAACAGAGCCAATAAAACATGACATTAAACTATGAAAGTTGGTCGTTTGTATCTTTATTTATTTCTTGCATTACCCATTGCACTTAGCGACCCCAGGCTATTTTTTCATGGGAACACGATGGAATGCTACACTTTTTTACTGGGGTTAGCCGGCGCGGCTCAAGTGTTCCATCGAAACGGAAAGGATCACGTTAATCACTCCGAAGAGATGGTCCACCAATCATGTTTATTTGTGTTTCTTTGGGATATTTAACCTTAAGTCCATCAATTCCCCTCGAATCTTGAGTTTTGTGACCTGTTGACTTTTTTAAGGCCCAAGTTCCATCTCATAAACCAAATTAAAATAAGCCTCTTCACAAAAAGGCAAAATCAAAATAGCGCAGTTTAAAAAAGTTGATCAAAGTTGTTTCCTTTCAGTTTTCAAAGCTATACTTTCAATGCTAAGTTTTCTTCATCATTATTTTTTCGAAAGAAAAAGTAAATAATGGGAAACTTGCAATGGTCTGAAATTTGGCGTTATTCAAAAGAAGGATGAAAGTATTCAATGAGCTAAGAACAAAGGTGCCTTTGGTTTTTCTCCCAAGTGTCCTGGTTCTATAGATACACTCGTGTAAAGTTGCATCAAATTGTGTGTGTTATGTGATGTCACAACGCGGGCTTCCTATTTAAAATAATGTATTTTGGACTAAAATTGGATCTCTAGAATTGTGAAATCTAGTTAGAAACCGCCAAGACATCCTTGATTTCAGCTCACCAAGTACATTCATTTGCAGAATTAAAAAATATCAAAATTCAGACCCTTGCAACTGCTCTGTCAGAGAAATGAAAAGATGGATCTCCATTTTAAGGCTTCTTGCAAAAAACAACCAACTTTTCTGTCTGTACAGTAGGGAGCCAACTACAATGCTATAGCGTTTGCCGTTTGGTTCCCCTCAGCAGAAACAGAAAAACTGGTTCCTTCTTGCATATAGCCATCCAGTTTACCGTTTAAACCAAGCGGAAAAATAGTAGCGTAATAATTCAAGATACTCCAGAAAAAGTGAATAAATTCATATCTGTGATATGTTACTTAATCAAGACGTTTGTATCAAGAAATGTTCTGCAAGTCGACATCTCACTCTGACAAAGAGCTCAGTGCTGCAGTTTTATCTCATACATATCAGTGGAGCATTGTCGATAACTGGGTGTTACAATAATGCAGAAATAATTTTGGCCAGGTTTTGTTGTCAAATACCACATTGTGAGCTAGAACAGCAGGCTGATTTTTGAAATCATTGAAACAGGCTGTTAAACTGGATAAAAAATCTCTCTAAAGTATTTATTGAAAAGTATACTTCTGTGATCAAGTATCCCTCTGCGACACTTGATGTCGGCTTGCTTCTAGCAGCCGATAGCTTATCAAATAAAATGTAGCAGAGGGATTTTTATATAGGGATCGATGGTAATTCTCCATTTAGCCAGCCGACCAGTCCTATCAAATGATTTCAAAGATCGACCCGCAGAACCGCTAACGAGAGTGCGCGCCGTTCGTTTCGAATTTTTGCAAGGGTTCGCGCGTTTCGGCGGTGCCAACTTCATCTGTGCAACGGCCGTTCTAATGTTTCTCTGAAAGTTCATTTTAAGCCTCAATTTGCTGTGAAACCATCATAATTTCCGTTTTATAACTCATATTTCCGTATTCACATAAATTTATTGGAGGCGAATAGGTTAGTTTTGAAGCTTGTCTATTTAAGATCTTATTAACTATTTTTAAAGTAAAAGTTGGCTGTACCTACTCCGTAACCTCGCAACCGATCATCAACAACTCGACATCACTCACCACTGATGAGTGCGTTCAACATTGGTGCGTTGCCGCAGCGTGTATAAACAAAATAACATTCTGTCTCCAACGTGATTTCCAGTGATTTCCCATTTCCTTTCTTCTCCGTGGTGTTATCTCTCCGCTGTTCTCTATTATCTTTCGCCACTTTATTAGTCTCTTATCATAAAATGAAAATCGAAGAAGTAAAAAGTACAGTTAAAACTCAAAGGATCTCAAGTCATAGTCACATCAAAGGTCTTGGACTCAACGAAAATGGGACTGCTATACCGATGGCAGCCGGTTTGGTCGGGCAGGAATCGGCCAGGGAGGTAAGTAAATCGGTTCAAGCTGCCCTGTTATTAGTTATAATTGATATCTTCGGACTAGCTGAGCAAGAATTAGTTAGAAGATGACTTTAATCGTTTGTTGGCGGTTGGTCTCTAAGTGACGTTTCATGTCTCATGTTAGGTTAGGTTCAACCTTGAAAACCACTTTCCTTTCTTTTTTCCCCCCTCGCAGCTTTTGAGTGTGCCCCAGAAGGAGCTGGGTCGCTAGACATATAGAGATGATGCACTACTTATTGTTAGAGCTCATTTCACGAAAGAAGGCCGATGATATATCTTGCGGCTAGTAGCGTAGCTAGCTGAGCAAACGTCCCCCTGCCGATTCGAATGCTGCGCCCCTCTTTATTAAGGAAAAATTGGCCGCTTCGGTGGAGCCCCCCCCCTTCATACCTGTACAAGTCGGAGCCTTTGTCGGAAAAATTCCTTTCTTTAAACATTGTTGTAAATTAATGTAGAAAAATTATGTTTACTTTTTCACAATGATAAAACTAAAAAAAATATATCACTATCATGAGTTTGAAAAAGCTCTGAACTTCGTGAATGTGAATTTTGGCAGAAGTACTTAGAGCCTTTACATTGCTCTCTCCCTACTTTTCTTAGCTTCTATTTTTCTCAATCTGTTCTCTTTACTTTCCTTTTCTCCTTTTCCTTTCCTTTTCCTTTCCTTTTTTCCCCTTTTCTTTTCCTTTTCTCCTTTTTGCTCTTCCTCTTTCGCTTCTCAAAATTTTTGGGCTCCCCGATGCGTTGCGCCCCCCCGCCCGGCGGGGTCAGCGGGGCCTATAGCTACGCCACTGCTTGCGGCTCGCTGCGGAAAGACGTGTTTACGTTCTTGCACCTGCGCTAAAATGCTAACTCGTCCTGCGTTGTAAACAAACCCATCTGTCATCGGCCAACTTTCGAGAAACAACCTCTAATCATTTTATTTGAAATACAATGGAATTCTGCATTTTGTGATTGTAGTCATTGTAGAAGCATTTTGAGTATCGGGTTCTGACAAGTAGTATACGCGTGCATCGATAGAAGTCGGTGAGCGGTTGGTTTGCGCAGAGTTGTGATTTTTTGCTAATCAACTGCTGTTGGGTAGGTTTTGATGCGATTCAAATGCAGGCACCACTACTTTGTAAGATTCCGTTATTCAAAATGCTTCTGCTTTAGTCAGTGCTTTTCGAGTCCCCTGAAGATCAATCATTTTACACACGTTAAAATAGAGAGGATCCATTTTTGCCACTGCCATTTCCCCAGAAGAATCGTGGGGGGGGGGGGGTCTTTTATGAATTGAGGGAAGGTGGTGCGGTAAATGGTGCAAGTTGCATTTCATGAGCAAAGATTTGTTGCAGTATGTAAGAAAGTAATGTTCCTCAAAAAGATTATAAGGTATCAAGAAGTTTTGACCCTCCATGCATTTGCAATATGTAAGAAAATAATTTTATATAAAATTAATAATTTTCCTCAAAAAGATCATGAGGTATCGAGAAGTTTTGACTTTTCATGCATTTTAAGACTGCACAGTCTAAAAATGCTAGAGAAACCATTGTGCGCTTGAGCATCGGGAAGAAAACCTATGCAACTAATTGCCTAGTCATAACTAAGCAACATAGTCAACTAAGTCACTTGTGTTAAATTTTTGAATTGTTCTTTTTTAATAAATTTTTAATTTATTTCTAGGCTGCTGGTATTGTGGTAGATATGATTAAATCGAAGAAAATGGCTGGCCGAGCAATCTTAATGGCCGGCCCACCGGGAACTGGCAAAACAGCAATTGCTCTAGCTATTGCCCAAGATCTTGGAAACAAAGTGAGTCAATCTAACTTGTGTATTTTTTCATTTGTCCCCTGAATCCAAAAGTTTCATGCAGGTAATACTTCGACTCATTTCCGTCAAAAGTGTTCGCTAAAAAAAAAAGTCTTTGCAATAACGTCTCATCCGTATGCGGCTTTGGATGGAGAGGGGGGGGGGTTTAAAGCGCCTCAATAATCCGAGAAAATGGCTTAATATTCTGTTAATTCAAGGAATCAGTACTATCACGAATTACTGTACTACTGATATGAATACCAATTTTTAATGTGCATCAGTTTTAAGCTCGTAATTGATGGAAAAAGAAAGAAAACAAAAAAAACAGGCTGGCTGCTTTCCTCTAAACTATTGGCGTAACTAGGTGAGATCAGGAGAATCAATCCCTCCCCCCAGCGGGAGCCAAACTGGTAAACACGGAGAATTAGCCCTTAGCCCTTTATCGGCTGAGATTGATGACAGTAAAAAAGAAGAAAAAACTGATCACTTTCAATTCCCCGCCAACTTTGACCCCCGAAAATTCAACTCTGCCCCCCCCCCCCTTATGGCTGGTGTTATTCGAACTCTCATGTCTCAATTTATTTATTAACATATTTATTCGATGATGCTCTGAACTCTGGAAATTTTTTTTTTTCCAGGTTCCTTTCTGTCCTATGGTTGGCTCTGAAGTTTACAGCACAGAAATCAAGAAGACAGAGGTTTTGATGGAAAATTTTCGAAGAGCCATTGGGTTGCGGATAAAGGAAACAAAGGAAGTTTACGAAGGAGAAGTTACAGAACTAACTCCTGTTGAAACTGAAAACCCCATGGGAGGTAAGGTTACTCTGAAAGAAGTTTTCACCCAGTTTTGGCATTTTTTTCAAGCTTATTTTTTCACCAATAATTTTTCGTGTGTGCCTGTACAGTGTACCATTGGCCTTTTCTTTTAATGCTCTCTCGCCAAAATCATTTACAAGTCATATGAATTCCTCTCACAGTAACGGAACGAGGAGTTCAAGAGCTTGCGGTGTTTTGCTTCACCCAATTTGCAGGGTTTCACTGCCAAGTTGGCCACAAGCATAGAATGAACGCATAAGCATTATTGTCGAGGATTTTTTGTGAAATTAAATCACTTGTCAATGGGTCAAGACCATTTCTACTTTTTCTTACGTTCCCCAAAACATTACCCCGTTTCTGATGTTAGATTTGCATCCTTCTTTGTTGTTTGTTTATCAATTGTACTCAGCTTTCAGTGTCCTTTTATTTTCAGGTTACGGTAAAACAGTTTCCCATGTAATAATTGGATTGAAAACAGCTAAAGGATCGAAGCAACTAAAATTGGATCCTTCCGTTCATGAATCGTTGCAAAAGGAGAAAGTCGAAGTAGGCGATGTAATTTATATTGAAGCAAACAGTGGGGCAGTCAAAAGGCAGGGCAGAAGTGATACCTTTGCCTCAGAGTTTGATCTAGAAGTATGTTTTTTCCTTGTTTTCTGTTACTTGTTCCCTTTCTTTCTGTTCAACAGTCATATTCAGTGCCCATTTGAAAAACATATATACACCGAAGGGCATGGTTTTTCACCTCCTGGGGAAGCCAAATATCTGATACTTAATTTTTATTATAGAGCTTGTATTGGTTGTAATGGAAGTCTTGACTGATAATCCTAGCCTATTAGAGAGTTTGTCCCTTCCAAAGGCAATGAAACAGCACAAAGTTGGCAAGGAAGTTTCTATCTCAAAATTGCAATTGTTAATTAAAAGAATGAAAAAAAACTTTTGAAATGAAAGTTTCTTTGTAATAAATTTCTTTTTTAAAGTCTTTCTGCAAACACAGGTCATTTCTAATTTTTAGACTTAGTATGGTAATTCTTTGTCTCATCAGATTTCGAATGTAAGCAGTAGTCAAGCTGAGTGGCCATATAGTAAATAAATTGTTTAAAAGGAAATAGTTGAGAGTAAGTCAATTTATTTTGAAAATGTTTTGCGGTGAAAGTATAGTCTCAAATGTAGATGCGTGAGAAGATTTTCAACTTTTGAGCTCTCTAAAATTAACTGTCAAAGCAAACCCCTAGTTATTTGCACCTTATCAATTTAGGTAACTTGCCTCCTTACAATCCAATAAACCATAGAGAGATAATTTTTTTTATAGTTTAAGATAATTTTCCATATTGTTAATTTGAGGAACAAACATTGTTCATAGTTTTTAGTAAAAAATCAATGGAACCAAAAGAGGATTTTTTGAATATCCGCTAGGGTAGATTAAGTACTTTAGCACCATCGCAAATATGAAATTGTACCAGAGTGTAGGAAATCATATTTTTCAAATACTTCATTGATTACTGTTAAAAGTAATCTTGGTGGATTTTAGCAGTAATCAGCCATGCTTATTTCAATGAAACAAGAACTCTTATTCATCATAACAATGTGATTTAATATAAATTTTTTCGTCTGATTACGCCAACATCTTAATTGATTAAATCTATCTTGAAAAGAATCGGGAAAAGAGTTAGCTATTACCACTTGCCCAAATCAGAATTACACCAATGAAATCATTTTCACCTGAAAATCTTAGGTTCTCATTAAATGGCTTGAAATAATGGGAGTTCCATATTTTTTCAGGCGGAAGAGTATGTGCCATTACCGAAAGGTGATGTTCATAAGAAGAAAGAAGTTATTCAAGATGTTACATTACATGATTTAGACGTTGCAAATGCTCGACCTCAAGGAGGGCAAGACATCCTTTCTATGATGGGTCAGCTCATGAAATCAAAGAAGACAGAAATCACAGGTAAGTCAGATTCTATCCAGAGACAATATATAATAGAGACCACGCACTAGCCGTGCGCGCGGTGGCTGACTTATTTTTCGGGACTCAACAGGAATTAACACAGGGAGCATGAGAGTGCACCATCCAACACGGTCCATACGTTGACTGATGCAATTTCGGTGCTTCTGGCTTCACTAGGCAAAAATCTCAACGATGTTCTCATCAGTCAACATATGGACCATGTTAGCGGTGTTCTGTTGAGACCCCGAAAAAAAATGTTGCCACCGCGCGCAAACATGGGCAAGATAGATAGTGCGTGGTCTCTATTATATATTGTCTCTGATTCTATCTGATCAACACCCGAAAGAAAAATTATCATCTTAAGTGTCAGTTTCTTCATTTTACAGGAGACACAAATCACTAATTTTCACAGTGGTTGTCGGTAAGGGTGGGTCGGAAAAATCAAAATTTTTTGAGGATATGGTTCATTATGAAAAAAAGATGTAAATGTGACTAATGAATTCTTACAAAATGTGGCCTCCTTCCTGCCAAGGCACAGCAATTTCTTACTTACCATGCTGCAAGTGAAATTTCAAAACTGTTAGAAGAAGTTCAAAATAGCCTCCCCTACTCCAAAATTGCAACTTATGGTTGAACTTGGACACAAAGGACATGGCACAATCCTTATGGGAACTGGCTTACCGCTAAATGTTTTTCAAGTATTATAAATCGACAGATTATCTCTTAAAAAGAAAAAGTTCTCACGGTACCAAAGTGATCCCATGTCCAGTTTTTTAGCTATTAAAGCTCAAAGACGGGAACTACTTCTTTCGTGCGTCGGCGCGCAATGATGAAGTAGTGCCGGCCGCCTCACAACTCGGCTCAACGTAGAGTGTGGTCGGCCCATTTCGATCATTCATTCACCCGCTGGATTACCTGCCGAAGTCTCTCTTTCTATTTTACTGCTCGTCTCTCTCTCCCTCTCCCCCACCCGCACCCCGCACGCTATTCTTTCCCCACCCGAGCACGTTTGGGTTCCAAGAGACGAGCAAAAACAATTCGTCCGTTTCCGTGTTTATACATTTCTTGGCTTTTCTTGCTTCTTCCGAATTCTTTCGGTCACATTAGTTTACTGTCATCTCTCTCGTAATGAGTAGTCGCGTGTGGCGCCTCGGACGCTTTGAGATACCGAAGTTGTTGATACTCCAGCTTCAACCTCCCCTCTCCCCTGAGGATACTGATTACGGAATGTAAACAGAAACACTTTTCCGATTGCATTGAGGGAGAGGGAGAGAGAGACGAGCAGTGGAATAGAAAGAGAGACTTCGGCAGGTAGTCGAGCGGGTGAATGTATGATCGAAATGGGCCGACCACACTCTACGTTGAGCCGAGTTGTGAGGCGGCCGGCACTACTTCATCATTGCGCGCCGACGCACGAGAGAAGTAGTTCCTGTCTTTGAGCTTTAATAGCTAAAAAAACTGGACATGGGATCACTTTGGTGCCGTGAGAACTTTTTCTTTTTAAGTGATAATCTGTCGATTTATAACACTTAAAAAACATTTAGCGGTAAGCCAGTTCCCATAAGGATTGTGCCATGTCCTTTGTGTTATTTTTGATTTATCTTGAGTCCTTCACCCAATATACCACTGTCTTCAATTTTCACAATTTTTCCCAACATTTCTCAAAAAATCAGTGAAAATTAGGCAAAATCCCCGTCACTAGGTTGAAAGACTGCAGATATTGTCGTCCATCTGACGCTCAGATGTAAGTCGGGTTTTGCAACTTTTCAGGAGAGCGAAAACAAAATTGTCTACGGACTTTTCGACTTTAAAGCCTGGTTTCCAATGAGTCGCAAGGCCTTGTGCACTGTAGCGTTCCTTGCGTTTGGTAGCTTTGCGACAGAGGACGAAAAGTCGTTCCCAATGAACGCAAGCATCGACCAATCAGCGTCAAGGATTTCGAAGGGCGCGCGTCGAACACTCAAAATGGAGTCGGTTTGTTTACATTTCAATTTTTGACTGCACTAATGAGGTTAGGTTAGTTTCAACATACAACTGCGCGTTTTCTAGCTTTTACTTTGCATGGTTTTATTTTTGTGTTGTCTCAAAAGTTATTCTTCGGTAACTTCAGCAAAATTCACAAATCATAAAGGCGAATTCCGCGGAATGCTTTGTTTCTTCTTCTTCACTTGTTCCATTTGTTGATTCCGGACTCATCAAATGTTTATCCTACAAGCAGCGGCCAGCGAAATCCATCTAGCTGCTTGCGCAGCAACACAAGAGTTGAAAAATGTTCAACTCGGCCGCATCATTGCGTTCCGACGCAAAGGTTTTGCGTCGCACTGGGGACGATCCCATTTTTTTGCGTGTATTTCAACTTTGTAGCTTTGCGTCTCATTGGAATCCAGGCTTAGTGACTTATACCTGTATTTTTTCCTGTTAAACTTGGAAACTATTTAGAATTTGGCATTTTTGAGTCACAGATAGAAAGAGCACCATTTGTTGCTGAGGACTGGACGAAAAGTCAATTTGTCAATTATCCAACTTACATCTATACATCAGATACATGACGATCTGTCATGTGGCCACATTTTTTGTCTTGTTTGGTGCAATAAATTGGGATGTTTGAACTTTTTGCAAAGCATATGAAATCCTACTTTACTCATGGTAACTGTGAAACTACTGTGCCTTGGCAGGCGGGTCTACGATGCTCGGTGGGAGCCCAAATTTTTTAGAGGTCATCATTATTTATATTTTGATAATGAGCCGTTTCCTTTAGAATTTTTTATTATTCTAACCTACCCTAATGAGGATACATCTGTAGCTCTTATTTGGACCCCTTTTTCTTATCCACTTTTTTCAAACCTAACCTATACCCATTTCGTCTTCAAGCTTGACATTTGCTGTCACTAACCAAACTCTTCAATTTTTGTTTTTTGCAGATAAACTACGCAAAGAAATCAACAAAATAGTAAACAAATACATCGATCAAGGTATTGCAGAATTAGTACCTGGCGTATTATTCATCGATGAAGTTCACATGTTAGATATCGAAACATTCACTTACCTTCATAGATCTTTAGAATCTGCAATCGCCCCCATCGTTATTTTTGCAACGAATAGAGGAAGATGTCCAATCAGGTACTTACGTTTTCTGATTTTGTTCAGTGATTTCCTATGTGTTTATTCTATCGTTGATTCTCTCTAGTTTCTACAAATAAGTATTATTTTTTTTCTTTCGCCTAGTGTCATTGGTGACGCTCTTTACATGATTTGCCAATTTTTCTACTAATGGAATACGGTTGAACAAAATTAAACGAGCTTTGTAAATGCCTCAATGCTGTATTCTTTATCTGTTTTTTAGTCTTTAGATTTGGATGATCTTGAATATAGAAAGAAAAAAATTAATTTTCGTTTTTGGTCCTATGAAATTTCTGGCTATTAGCTTTTTACTGACCAAGCACTGTTTGTTTTCAGAGGTTCGGACGATATAATATCTCCTCATGGAATACCACTAGATCTTCTTGATAGATTACTCATAATTCGAACCACTCCTTACAACCGAACAAACATGGAAAATATCTTGAAATTAAGAGCTCAAATCGAAGGGCTTTCACTTGATCCTGAAGCGCTGCAGCACCTTGCTGACGTAGGAGCTAAGACTACTTTAAGGTCAGTACTTGTTCCCCCCCTCCCCAATCTTGGATTATCTTTCTCTATGTAGATCCCTAAGAGACATTATTTAAGTGTTTGTTACTCATTACTCCATGGATTTCTTAGTATCTTTATTTGAACTCTCTATTTTCAAATGGGCCCAACTCCAAGACTGTCTCAGTGAGAATTGAGAAATCGAGAACTGGCCAATCAGATATCGGTTTCACATTTGAGAAAGCATCTAAGTCAATTAGATTGCTGAATTTGAAATCTCCTGCTGGTCATTCAAATCATTTCGTGGGATCTGTCAAAATTTCCCATCCCGCTTTAATTTTTTAACTGAGAATTATTGGATACTGTTTCGTAAAAAAAAAAAAAATTAAGTGTGAATCCTTAATCACAGACCCATAGAAATCACAACCACAAATTTTTCAGAACAGGACCGATGTATGAGTGCATATGGTGGTCTCCTGTTTCGAAAAACGAAGTATTTCAAAATGCGAATTTGGGGGTTTTTGGTGCAAATTGCAAATTTGAAGTTAGAACACAAATTTCTCTGCAAATTCTGGGTTTTTAAATTGTGTTACAGAGGGATTTTTAAGATTAACCACTTTTTCTTTTTTTTAAAATGTGAATTTTCTTGCACAGAATCTTACAAGAATGAAAAAAAGTGGGAGCCCAAAAGTACTACTGCGCTGAAAAAGAATTGAGGAGAGCTCTAGTTTAAGCTGCTGAGCATTTGCATGTGCTTTTGTTCAAGTGACTACAAAATTCAGCATTTTCTAGGTGACAAATCTTGTCAAAACTCTCTAAAATTGAGAGAAATCATAATTTTCACAACCTTCACTGAACAGTTGCGTAACTCTTCAGTGAATAGGGCCTCATATTCTTCCGCTGACCAAGTCACCTGCACCATTTTTAGCACCTTCTCACTGTACTCAGTGAAAATATATTGTGTTTTTTCAGGTATGCTGTCCAATTACTCACACCCAGTGCACTAACTGCAAAAGTCAACGGAAGAAGCACCATCACCAAAGATGATGTGAAAGAGGTAGCAGAGCTATTCATTGATGCTAAATCATCTGCTAAAATCTTGACGGAACATCAAAGTAAATTCATGAAGTAAGCAAGGGGCTTACTTCATTTTTCCGCTCTTTTGGTTTACATCTCAGGTTAATTTTGTTTACGATTATCTTTTATCTTCCAACTTTTTGAAAATGTTGTAGTCATCTCAATTTGAAAGTCTTTCAAAACAAATCTTTCATACCGAAAACAAAACAACTTTTGCTTGAGGATTTATTTTCGACAGACATTACCATAGCACCTTATATTTTTTCATGTCATTTCAACATACAGTATTCAATGTAGTTTGATCACTCATGTGTTTTAAGTTTTGATTTTTTGTGTATAACCATCATTCCACCCTTTTGTGGAGATTCATAAAATTTTTAAAATAATTGTGTTCCTTTTATCATTCTCTTGTTTTTCTTATTTCTTTTTTCTAATCCTCCAACAACATTGGCTTTTTAAGAAAATATTGTAAAAAATAAAGCATATTTTTTTTTTTAAAAAAATTGATTCGAAATTATTAAAAAGTCCATAATAGGCGTCTTCTTTTATCACTTTGCGGTTACAGTATTTTAAATGGAGTCTTACGAAAGACTGAATTACTGCGGATGGTTATGGATGAGAAAAACGAATTGCTTTTGAGTTTTTCGGGTACAAATTGTTGAGAAAATTGATTTCGGGCTGAAGTTGACAAAGAAAAATGATGGGAAAAATCGATCACAAAGAGCCACAAACCTTCGTGTACACGGACGATAATCATGATTAATTGCTCGCAGTGGTTCACACCTTTCACGAAACTTCATAAGATTTTATGTGAACGATAGCGAACATAAAAAGAGACAATTGATGCTGGCAAAAGTTTTGGAATTATTGATACAGGCATATTTACAAGGCCTATTATTTATTACATATATATATATATCTTTTCTATTTTAAAAAAAAAAAAAAAAAAAATGGAGGGGTGAAGACTGAAGGTATGAAGATAGCCAGATGCAGCAATTTATCTTTCTCTCTCTTCTTCAATTCAAATACATGTGTTAGGAAGGGCCAGAGATAGGGGCTAGAGTCATGTGCTGGCTGGCCTCTTCTTCTATATTTTTCCGACACATGCGTTTAAATGGACAGAGAGAGAAAGAGAAAGTCCGGGATTTGTCTGTGGGAGTGGAGGTAACTTTAAGAGAGAGAGAGGTGTTTCCCAAAAATGTTATTCCAGGGAAATTACGATAGTGACTTTGGTGGCGCTATCAATTGGAATGAAATCTGTAATTAAGAGTGCCTTGCACTACACACTAATGATGGGTTTTTGGTGATGTTGGTGAATCCTTGGTGATGTGGCCATGACAAACGGTGATTAAAAAAAAAAAAAAAAAAAAGTAAATAAAGAAATGAGACAGGAAACAAAGCAAGAAGTCGTTTCCTTTTGATTTTAAATTTGTTTCAAGCAATTTCAGAATCTTACTTTATGTAAATTAGACATTAATAAAATTAACAAATTTTTCTTTCCACTCCTTCGCTGGTAACTATCATGAACAAAATACAGTAAGAGCTTTGAGTAACAAACTGCTTTTAATAGAAAAGGAAAATAAAATTTAAAAAATAAATTATGAATATTTTTTACATTCTAAGCATCAGAGTACCCCCAATGATCTTGTTCAGCTAGTTATTGGTTCTTTGGATCCAGATTGTGAGAGATGTTTGATGACATCCATCCAGTTCCAGCCACGAGGTTTCTCACCTTTAGCATCGACACGATCCCACATCTTCCGTTTCTGAGCTTTGGATAGGTGCTCTTTGCTGACTGTTACTTTTTTGATATTCTCAGGCTCTATGGTCTGAACAAGCAGAAAAAAATACCTCATAGAATTAAAATAAAGACAACATAAAGTGAGCCAAAGATTTGAATGGGGCTATAGCAAATGGAGCATGGATTTCCACGGGTTTTAATCAACGGGCTGTAATCATAGAGGGGCTATGCCATGTTATAAGTCCTACCCCAAAGTGAGGCAAGCAAAGGCTGCTGATTACTTTGCCTTTTATTGTTTCAACCTTAAATCCAGTGGGGTAGAGGTGGTTTCAGAAGTGTAGGCGCACCCAAACCGATAATCTTTGGAGTTTTTCAACATTATTATTTATTTCTCTCGTTTCAAAATGCAAATGAATTTGAGCGTTGGCTTTTCATTGAGGAACACTTTAAAATTAAAAAATCAAAGTTGAAGACACGTCTTGTTTAGTTTTGAAGAAATGAAAATTGAAAAGTCGCCAAAGATTATGGTGTAGGTGTGCCTACAGTTCTGAAACGAGCTCTAACGTGCAATTCGGCAATGTTGCAGTTCATTCATTTAAACCTATGAAAAAGATCAAATTATTTCGTGTTCGGTGAGCACCTTTGCATTTAACTGTTAACAGGGGTTTAAATGGATAAAATACAATATTGCCAAATAGTATGCAACTCCATTGCTTAGATCAAAAATGTTATTCATTAAATTGAAACTAGTTTTGAATGAAAGTGGAAGTATTTTAGAGCAGCTATTTAGGCACAGTATTCTAATACAACTAACGCGGAAAACAAATTTTGCTCGTTTTTATCAAATCAAAACGCTAAAAAAACCACACTCAACCAAGAGTAATCTGTTAACACACACATTATTGAAACTCAAGAGAGACTAATTTCTAAGCGTGTTGAACAAATTAGACAAACATTTCTCACTTTGGTAATACTACTAAAAAAGTAGATTTTCTTGTCCCTTCCCTTGGCCTTTTCTTTCATTAAAAAATCCATACAGCAATGACCTGTTGTATTTCACTTGGCTTACTCAGTGCGTTTAGATACAAGAAAATCCGTAATAGTTAGAATACATCAGTAATTTTGGCTTTACTAGAAGAAAGTTGGAAAAATCTTAAGAATTTCACTTTTGGGTTAGGAATTTTTTTCTTATTTTGACTTGATGGGGGAACAGTGAGAGAAAGTCATATGTTTAGCCTCATTTCCGCAAGGTAACCTTCAATGTATCAACCGTTATTGTAACTTCAACGAGTTCAGTTAAACACCTGATTTAAAGATTAACGAAACTTCAGAAACTCCGCATGCTTTGGAAAAATCTCGAACTTTCAGAGAAAAGGTCAGAAAAAAGAAAGGAATTTCTAAAAGGAGGAGTGTCAATAAGGCCGGTTTTTGGCCCCAAAAATGATCAATATTTAAGATTGTCTAAAAGTTCGTGTAAAATGGCTGTACTCACTCTTAAAGGCTTATATTTTTAGGTTTGGGTGGTGTTTTCGGGTTATTCGAACTTTAGAGGCGTATTTTTTCTCCTCAAAGTGGGTCGGTTATGTGTTTTTCACGGAAAATGCCCGATTTTGCGTTAAATAATTGAATGTTTAGATGTGAGCCGGACATAGTGCGGTTTTCTCCTTTAGATATGTTATTATACCACTAAAAATGAGTAACATACTGCAATATAGTCACCGAACTATGTCCGGCTCGTACTTAAATATCAACTTTTCTGATTTCGTGAAAACGGAAAACTTGAACAAATTCGATGAATATCAATGTAGTAATGCTTATATTGCAACCTGACCACCTATCAAACCATGAAATACGTTTTGTAGGTTGCAAAGATGCAGTTTTGTATGATTGTACGTAAATTTTTAGAATTCGTTCAAGTTTTCCATTTTTACGAAATCAGAAAAGTTGATATTTAAGTTCGAGCCGGACATAGTTCGGTGACTATATTGCAGTATGTTACTCATTTTTAGTGGTATAATAACATATCTAAAGGAGAAAACCGAAATATGTCCGGCTCACATCTAAATATTCAATTATTTAACGCAAAATCGGGCATTTTCCGTGAAAAACACAAAACCGACACACTTTGAGGTGAAAAAATACGCCTCTAAAGTTCGAATAACCCGAAAACACCACCCAAACCTAAAAATATAAGCCTTTAAGAGTGAGTAGAGCCATTTTACACGAATTTTTAGACAATCTTAAATATTGATCATTTTTGGGGCCAAAAACCGGCCTTATTGACACTCCTCCTTTGATTTTTGTAGACACCTTGTTTTTGAACAAACCATATTGAACCTGCATGGTTGCAACCAATTTTGATAGTTGTGGTTTAAAAAATCTACAAAAAATTAGAGAGGTGAGGATGTACTGAAATTTATCGCAAATAGTCGTTATTTTAGTGGACTCACCTGATGGATGGGATTTAGAACATTGATTAGTAGTGCTATCTACTACTAGTTCCTAAAAATTCTTAAATTATGGTGTTTTGCTTTGAATTACATTAAAAGAAGCTGTACCTAACGGTGGCAAAGTTAGTAAACAGTAAATAGGAACTGGAGTCAAAAATAAAGAGAACATACCAAATTTGATACAGCTTCTTCTATTTTGACAATTGGTACTTCTTCTTGCAACGAAATGAATTCATCAAACTTCTCCTTCAAACCCTCGAACAGTGTGTAAGTCATACCAGACTCAAGCCACTGCTCAGCTTCTTCATTCAAATAATTGATCACAGCATTCTTTGTGGCAGAAGACCTGAAACAATAATCGGATTTCTAAAAGTTAAAGATCGCTGACAGTCAACTGACATTTCTGACCAGGCTAGGGGCTTTACTCCTGGGGAAGGTGTACTATTCTGTTGATGAGTTTCTTAATAGCTAAAGCTATTGTCACGTCTTATGACTTTGTTTATTTGTGTTTGTGACTTGTACGATAACATGTTTGTTTCCATGTACTAAATTGAATAAATAAATAAATAAAAAACCAGCAGCTATGAAGAAATATTTTGGAAATATTTCAAAAATATTACAAACAATTTTTAACTTCGCTGAAAATTTTTTTAGAAAATGTTTCTTGAAAACGTGTTTCAAACTCTTACCAAAATATTTTTTTAACATAGTTTGTTAGAGAACAGTTTAAAAAAGCGTTATCACAAAAATTTAACAATGAACCATTTCTCAAGAAAAAAAAACCAGGAAAAAAGGTTCAAGTCCCTCTGTCAGGGAAACCAAACTACACCTAATGAGGAGTATGAGAACATTGAAATTATAAAACTTGATTAACAGATGAATACTTTATTAATCACGAGTACTTTAAGGATCGATTACAAAACAAGCTAGCTAAAGGTAGCTAGGTTATGACTGATCCCCACTGTTGCCAACTTTACTATTCAAATGCACCACATCTAAACAATCAGCCGCAACTTTTTATTGAAGAGTCGGCTTGATGTGCAGTTTGCGCAATTGTTTCTCTCTTTATAGAATCTCCCATTTATAGTGAACAATGCCGTCACAACGCTCAAGCATTTAAAAACATTTTATGAATTTGGGAGGGGATTTCGTGAGTTTTTAGTGCTACCATTTGTTCCGTATTGGTTATGAAGCTCCCCCCCTCTCCCAGAATCCCCAAATTTTTCAATGGCTGCTATTATGAAAGGGATAGGTTTTGGCCATATTGAGAGGCAGAATTTGTCCCCTCTCTTCTGAATGTCCTTCTGAATGATGTGTCAAAAGTTATATCTTTACAATTGAAAATTTTCTACATAGAGCCCCCAGAACCTCCAAAATTTGGGGACAGAGCTCCGCAAAACTTTCTGAAAAATTAAAAGTATGACACATTGAAAGAAAGCCCTTGATCTGCACTTTTAGAAACTTTTTAGTTTTAAGGAATCTACGTATTGATTTGGAAGGTCACAGAAGTCAATTGGAAATTGCTCCAAAAATTTCCATAAAACTGCCCCCTACATATGGCTTTTGGAAGAAAAAAAAAACGAATAGAAAAATATTACATTCTTTTGCACTTATCAAAACTGAAATAAGAACAAATCCATCCATTTGACTTTTGGAGTTTTGAGCCCTCTCCACCTTCCCAAAATAGGATATTACTAATTTTTGCTCCCTTTCACTATACAGATAGTGGCCACAAGATTTGAAGCATCCAGCGTATGCGGGGCATTCGGATACCTTAATTCATTCAGGCTTAACATGCCAAGTATAAGAATGGCTCTTACTTGAAAATTAATGCAGATATTAAATGGTTGAGAGTGAAAACGTCATGCATTATGCATGATTTTTAAAACTTTTCTTTCCAATGTGATGTGAAAAACCTTCGCCTAAATAAACAATGAAGAAGTTTTCAAATGAAAATCCTCACCACAGGAAACAAAAGAGGAGAAAAAATTTACTTACAATTGGCTGTTGTAAAATGTATCCATATTGAACACAGGTTTTTCGGAAGGATAATTTTCACCCCAAGATAATTCCAATACAAATGATTTTGAAGTACCATCTTCACCGTACTGATTAACAGAAAATAAAGACAGGACAATAATAGTAATATCATAAAACTTGATTAATGGGCACAAAGTTTGAGTAAGAGACTCATTATCGACCACAAGATGGCCTTGAAAGTTTGAGAGGATGTTAGGGCTTTAAATATTAAATCTCTGATGATTAATTATTTAACCACATTCGTTCAAAAACTTGAATTAATACCCAAAATAGGTAACAAAGAGAGAGAGGACAAAATTTTATCATGGGCACAAAAACAGTTTTTCTGCAAGTAAAGAAATCTTCTCATCTGTATGTTGATCAAAGTAGTTCTTCAATAATGTCCCTGAAAAAAGAGCTTATTAAGGTAAACACCCCAGTAGCCAGCCAGAGTTGGGCAAATTGGAAAGTAATTGATTACACGATTACTCGGTAATCGGTAAATCGTCAAACCTTTGGATAGTAAATGAATGTATTCCTCTCAGATAAATAGTAAACTTTAGGATATTTTCGATTAGATCTAATTCTTCTGTAACTAATATGTTGGGTGGCTTGTAAAAATTCAGCCCTAATTACCATAAAATCACCCTTCCAAAAAACAACGATTACGATTACTCGGTAATCGTGTAATCGATTACCACCCCCATTTGCCCAACTCTGGTAGCCAGCACCACTAAAATTTGCACCAGTACCTGGCACCCATTTTTTACAATGTGAAAAGAATTAGTTTGGCGGCATTTCTGGTGTTTTGGGTGGGTTTTTTCTGAGACCTCTAGTGTGAAACAAGACAATGGCCGGGAATTATTTCTACATTACAGGGTAAGATAGCTGGTGCTCCTCAACTTTCCCTGATAATTAACGGCTTTAGGACTCCTATACATGAGTTTTTTTTTTTTTTTTTTTTTTTTTTTAAATTCTTTATCAAATGCAACAGGGAAAAAATATTAGAAGAAAATACAAAGAAAGAATTAACTTGAAAAAGATAGGCATATGTTAGTTACCTTGTACTGATAAGTGGTGGGTGTCATCTGTTTGAAAGCAGGATCTCCATCGTAAATTGACAAGAGAACCTCAATTTCCTCCGCTTGCAATTCAGAGTTATTCATTTTTGCCTACCTGAAAATTTAAAAAGAATTAGTTACAGTGCTGTTTTCACTGAAAGCGCTGCATCCATTTGCACTTTCATGCGTCTTAAGGCAGGCGCGTCATTTAGGGACAGCAGGCATTCACCCCCTCCCTCTCCCACATTTTTAACCGAACACAGTGTAAAAGTGATTGAAAGTGGAATTTTACTGACATTTTTCAATTTGTGTATTATATAAAAAAAAAGTCTTTATGCCCCCCCCCCCCAAAGAAATGAGAATTTTGATGGGAAATTTTGAAATTTGTACAAAAGACAGGGGGGGGGGGAGAAGGTTTTGCTACCCCTAAAGGATTAGGGTTGAAATGACATTGCCATGCCTTGGAGCCTTCAAGAAAGCCAATTAGAATTGGACTCAGAAATGGTGCAACTCTTGCAGTGTATGGACTTTAGCTTCAGCTGAGGGATGATTAAAAACATTTGAATTGTAATTGGATTACGTTCGTGATCAGAAGCATTAAAACCTTATGGGTAGCATCATTCCTTTCGATGTCAACAATGAGGATCCAATAGCCCTACACGGACATCTAACGACCTCTCATTGCACCTATTGAAGATTTCACATCAGAATCCTTTCAAAAGGAATGCCGTTATCCATAAGACTATGATGCTTCGGATCATCCACTTGATCCGTTTGCAATTCAAACTGTCTATAGGCAGATTGCTGACCAAAGTATTCCATCGACAAAGTTATGCTTCAAGGCGAACATCATATAAGTGAGAATCACGATGGAAGTAAAGGGGTGGAGGCCGATCAAATCTGGCCGCCATGTATCAAGTCCTTAAGGTACACGGTGCCATGCTATATATAGAGTGGTGGTGGAGCAAGAACCATTCTGACTATCGGGTCCTGCTCCCAAACTGCATCAACACGCATAGGTGAGCGGTTGTTTAATGCAAAGTTTCGACTTGTTGCTACTTAATTAACCGCTCACCGAAGCGCTGTGATGCAGTTTGGAAGCAGACACCACTACTTGTCAGAACCCGATCCTCAAAAGGGTCCTGCTCCAGTTGTACCTTGAGCATTGATTGATCATTCTGAAATTGTTGCATTATCAAGATACAAGAATTTGTGATCGGCCTCCACATCTAAACTTTCATCATGAGTGAGGGTAAAACAAAGGATTGTTGAGAGTGAGTGTTTGCTTTCACGCGAATATTTACCTTGCTATGAAGCGAGTTCAGTCTGGTTGATGGAAGATTGAATTAAGAGTCATCCTATACTAAGCATCATAAACAGCTTCTTGATATCCTGACACTCAGCTTCAAAAACCGAGTTAATATATGCTGAAGTGGGGAAAGCACCATGAGTATGAGTAAGCTTAACTTTCTTATGTGATCTAGAGCACCAGCATTTAATTAATTAACTAATGAATAGGTGAACGCTAGCGTACGTTCAAAATTATCCAATTTCACGATAGAATGCCTCATTTATGAGAAAATAGAGGTAACAAAGTTACTTTTAAACATTGCGCTATCAGGAAGAGGTCGACCACGAAGCTCGACTCGAAAATAAACATCAAAGCGTAATCTTTGTTTTTAATTTTTTTTAGGTTAAAAAATCTTTCCACAGCGCAGACATTGAGGGTTGCTCTTGAGTGTTGTTTACTATTTACTAGTCTTTGGTTTTCCGGTGTGAGGTTATGGTCATATTTAACAAGAAAGCGCGAGTTTTTAGTTTTATTCCGATTCGGCACTCCTCAAACTGTACGTTTTAATCACAATTAATACAAGAACGAAGCGGAAATCTGTTTTACGAAGCAAGGAAGCTTTCAGTTCGCTGTCACATCGCTGATTCAGTTTGTCCACGGTTTGCTGCAAAGATGAGCTCTCCGCTTGAAAAAATGTCAAAATCTGTGGTGCTGACTGGCTATGGAGGATATGATAAGATCCAAGTAAGTCCATATTGATGACCTACCTTTAATTATCAGAAGTCATCAACACCCATTTATTAGTCCTGAGATTGATGGCCTGAGGTGGACAAACAAATTTACTTTGTCATTTAATCACCACCTGAATCGCAGGTGATTGATCAAATATCCGGCGTTGATAACGTTCACATCCATATATTTGCCGGAACGTTGTACAAATTATAACTTACCGCAATGTCTGATGCGTGGGAAGATATTCAAGCTATCAAAAGCAAAAGGAACAGTTTACGTGAAAAGTTACAGAAAAGAAAGAAAGAAAGGCAAGATATTTTAAATCAATCAACAAGTAGAATCTCATCAGATTCCATCAGCTCACCAAAAATCTCACCTGTTGACAATCTTGGGGTTAACAAAATAGGTTCACCTAATGTATCCAGAAATTTTGATGATGTGGATAGTTCTGAACTGAGTGATGATGTATCGAGATGTGATCCAACTGCCGAGCAGCACCTTCTCAACTATCTGACAGAATTAGCCTTATCGTTACCCGTAACATCTATGTTTTTAACTGCCTCAGTATCAAGAACTTTATCGACTTCCTCTGTTACTCATACGGGAATTGTTAGCTTGTTGCAAAAATTTGCCACTCAAAAACTTATCAATGTTAAAGAGAGGGTTCAAGATGGGACTACAGTTTTGGAAGTTACTTCAATGGAACATTCAAAATTACAAGCGATGGTGAATGAGCTATCTACGAAAAGCCAGTTAGATAGTGTTTCAGAAATTCCAAGTGATTCTCTTGCTGACCATAAAAGGAAGAAAGGAAATGACTCGCAGTCAGATGACTGTGAATCTTCTCCGAAAGTGACCAAGGCAAACGGTAAAGTTGAGAATCAGTCGGACTCTGTGAAAACCAAAGATAAAAAAGAGACAGAAGACATCATGTCACTGCTGTCGATGCCGTCTGCTCGTGAAAAAGAAGTGAAAAAAGTCGGTGAAGAAATCTTAGACCTGTTGAATAAACCGACATCCAAAGAAAGATCTCTTGCTGAGCGTTTCAGATCTCAAGGAGGTGCACAAGTCATGGAATTTTGTCCTCATGGAACAAAATCCGAGTGCTTTAAAGTTGGAATCGAACTATGCAAGAAGTTGCATTTCAAGAAAATTATTCAAGGTCATACTGATGAATCGCTGGGTGATTGTTCATTCTTAAATACTTGTTTTCACATGGATACCTGCAAGTATGTGCATTACGAGGTTGATGGTACTGCGACTTCAAAAGATCAACTTCTTGGTGACTCAGTCGGCGTGGCTGAAAAGAAGTTACTTGTGCAAGACGAAACCATTTTGTATCCACCTCAGTGGGTTCAATGTGATCTCCGTTACCTCGACATGACCGTTTTAGGAAAATTTGCTGTTATAATGGCAGATCCTCCTTGGGATATACACATGGAGTTGCCTTACGGAACAATGTCGGACGATGAGATGCGACAACTGGGCATCCCGCAGCTGCAAGACGACGGTTTATTGTTCCTCTGGGTGACCGGAAGAGCAATGGAGCTAGGACGAGAATGTCTAATGTTGTGGGGGTATGAACGAGTCGACGAATTGATTTGGGTGAAAACTAATCAACTACAGAGGATAATTAGAACTGGACGAACAGGTCATTGGTTGAATCACGGGAAAGAACATTGTCTCGTTGGGATGAAGGGCAATCCTGTTAATCTCAACCGAGGTCTCGATTGTGATGTCATAGTTGCTGAAGTACGAGCAACTAGCCATAAACCGGATGAAATCTATGGTATAATTGAAAGGTTATCTCCTGGAACAAGAAAAATTGAACTCTTTGGTAGGCCACACAATGTTCAGCCCAACTGGATAACTTTGGGTAATCAAGTCGATGGCGTGAGATTGGTAGATCCAGAACTAATTCAGGCTTTTAGCAAACGTTATCCTGATGGTAATTGTATGGGACCTCCGAAATCGTAACTGCCCTTTCCAATGCCCACTGAAAAGTGAACAATTTGTGATACTTATTTTTAATTTTATTTATTTTGTTGTTTTTCTCGTGCGTGATTTTTGTTCTACACTGCCCCGCAAAAAAAAAACCGGCGCACCTGGCGCGCTGGATCATTCCGCCCGAAAATGCGAAAAAATTACAAAATTTAAAATCGTCATAACTTTTGAACTAAAAGAGCTAAAAATATTTCAAGGCCAGGGTCGGATTCCTCATACTCTCTAGTTTTTACGCATTAGCTTAAATTTTCTTTTGACCATTTTCCCACCCGTATGAAGAGTTTTTCCAAACCCTCGCGAAAACTGTTTTTTTGGAGCACATCTCTAAAAAGTTACTCAAACTTCTCACATCTCTTTGGGCAAAAGTAGCATAGATAGACAAAATCTGAGACATGCATCAGATTCCTCAGAGTCAGGACTATCGACCTGGTTACCTCAATTTTGTCTACAAAATTTTTTTAAGGTCGGAAAATGCACTTTTCCGATACCTTGGTAAAGACCGCGTCTGAACACACAGTTTACACATCCGCTAAAATATGCGAAAATATTATAAAAGTTCAAATCGTCATAACTTTTGAACTGAAAGAGTTAAAAATATTTCAAAGCCAGGGTCGGATTCCTCGCACTCTTTAGTTTTTCATGCATAAGCTCAAATTTTCTTTTTGTAATTATTCCGCCCGTATGAAGAGTTTTTCCAAACCCTCGCGAAAACTGTTTTTTTGGAGCACATCTCTAAAAAGTTACTCAAACTTCTCACATCTCTTTGGGCAAAAGTAGCATAGATAGACAAAATCTGAGACATGCATCAGATTTCTCAGAGTCAGGACTATCGATCTAGTTATCTCAGTTTTGTCTACAATTTTTTTTTTACGGTCGGAAAATGCACTTTTCCGAGACCATGTAAAGACAGCTTCTGAACATTATTAGAAATGTGCTGCAAAAAAACAGTTTTCGGGAGCGTTTAGAAAAAATCTTCACACAGGCGTAAAAATAACCAAAAGAAAATTTGAGCTTATGCACGAAAAACTAAAGAGTAGGAGGAATCCGACCCTGGCCTTGAAATATTTGTAACTCTTTTAGTTCAAAAGTCATGACGATTTAAACTTTCATCATCTTTTCGCATGTTTGAGCGGATGTGTAAACTGTTCAGACGCGGTCTTTACATGGTCTCGGAAAAGTGCATTTTCCGACCTTAAAAAATTTTGTAGACAAAATTGAGGTATCCAGGTCGATAGTCCTGACTCTGAGGAATCTGATGCATGTCTCAGATTTTGTCTATCTATGCTACTTTTGCCCAAAGAGATGTGAGAAGTTTGAGTAACTTTTTAGAGATGTGCTCCAAAAAAACAGTTTTCGCGAGGGTTTGGGAAAACTCTTCATACAGGTGGGAAAATGATCAAAAGAAAATTGAGCTTATGCGTAAAAAATTGGAGAGTATGAGAAATCCGACCCTGGCCTTGAATTATTTTTTGCTCTTTTAATTCAAAAGTTATGACGATTTTAAATTTTACAATTTTTTCGCATTTTCGAGCGGAATGATCCAGCGCGCCAGGTGCGCCGTTTTTTTGCGGGGCAGTGTATTCCTCGCTCTTTTTTTCTCAACTGTTTGTAGAAAAATCGTTTGTTGTTTTTAAATATTATTTATAGAAAAAATCGAGCATCTAAACTGATGCTGTTTCTTTTTGATCACATAGAAAACAAACTTTGAGTGTTACCTTAATAGGAATGAAACAGCTCAGATTTTTTAAAAGCATTTAAATGAAATAATTTTTAAATGATTAAAACAAAATGTTTGATCCCTGAGGGTGAATTCATGCCAAGTTGAGTAGTGGATTCAGTATAAGAGATAGTGCCAAAGGTTAATACCTCAGAGACAACTCTTAACTAGGTATATCCTGCAAATGATTGCAAATTATGATCCATAGTTGTATTAACGCTTTGCTAATTTTTTCTACATTCAAATCGGTTTTGGTAATTTTGACTTCCCTGCTGAGCAAACTCTGATAAATTTTCGGCTCATAAAATGATACAGAAAATAAGCTACAGACTTGTTTTTGAACCTTCTGCTAATAATTTGCAATCGTTTGCACAATGCAGCTAATTTAAAGTTGCCTCTGAGGTGTAGACCAGTGGCGCCATCTTTTATCTCGAATTCACAGCTCGACTCTCCATGGATTGACCTCAAGGTTCTTGAATCTTGATACTGGTGAGCTTAAATTAGCTGTTCTGGAGAAATTATCCATTAGCCAGATTTTCTGTAATCAATGAATGATTGGAGATGAAAGGTTGATCCTTAATTCTATTGTGATCTCCTCCTCAACATTCCTCAAATCATGAGTGAATGCCTTGTTAAAATCAAAATTTTTATTGAACCCCCCTCCCCCCTCCTTATAATTCAGACTCAGGCGCAAGAGATTAGTCTAAAGAACAAAAACCTTGGGTAGGTATGTATTAGCTCAGAGAGGATCTGTTCGTTGAAACTAGCCGCATCAAGCTCTGAAAATCGTCTTTTAAAGACTTAAATAGAACAGGGATAAAGCAGGGATATATTCCAATGGTAATTATTGATAAACTGCCCGATTTTAAGATGATTCCAGGGTCGATTAGTTCCAACCGTGGACACCGCGTCGCGTCGCGCTGCTCAGAAACTCAACAGTTTTTGACTAAAATTGACAAATTCGCTCTAAAAATACAAATTTGAGGAACGGCAGCACCTGCGAGCATACTTCAAAAAAATGCTCTGAAAGTTTCAAGCTGAAACATTCTAAAATAAACCCGGAAATTATAAATCACGAAAATTCCCATAAGCGTCAACGAGTGCGAGTGAAGCAGATAGACGTATTATCACTCGCACTCACTCACACTCACTAAGCTTTTGGCGACATGAATTTCTAATTTACGGCTTTAATTCTAAACCAATTTTGCTCGTTTTTGGCTCAAATAATCCATAAAAAAATTTCGCAGGTGCTGACGTTATTTGATTTTGTGTTTTATCCATGATTTCAGTTTAAAAAGCCAAAAATACGACTTTTCCGAAAAGCGACTAGTGGCGCTATCCATTGGATTTAAAACTGGAAAAGTTTCGCCTAGAATCACCTTAAGGTGATTCTATGGAAAACTCCTGGAGATGGCGTTACTTGTCGCTGGGTCCGAAAATGGCCGTGTTTCGGTTTTCGACTGTTTTCTCTGAAAAGACGAATAATAGACGAAAAATCGGATTGTCAGCACCTGCGTAATTTTTTGCTTGATTTTTTGAGACATAAACGGGCCAAATTGGTTCAGAAATAAAGACGTATTTATGGGAGGAAAAAATCATGTGTAATTTGGAGTTGTATTAGTAAAGATTACAGGTGAAACAGAAACCTGCAATCTTTACTGATACAACTCCAAATTACATATGATTTTTTCCTCCCATAAATACGTCTTTATTTCTGAACCAATTTGGCCCGTTTATGGCTCAAAAAATCATGCAAAAAATTAAGCAGGTGCTGACAGTCCGATTTTGTGTCTATTATTCGTCTGCTCAGAGAAAACAGCCGAAAACCGTAAAAAAACTGCTATTTTCGGAGCCAGCGACAAGTAAAACAGGTATGGGCGGAAGGCGGAACTTATTTTTGAGCGTGCGTTATGTGTGAGCATGGAATAAGAAGGGGAACAGAAGCGAAACTCCCATAAGAGCCGATGGGTCGTCGTTCCGATAGGCTCATGCTGCTATTGCTGGTAAATACGCGGAGAATCATCTGGAAAAGCTCGCGCGCGCGAAACCGATGCCTGAGTCTGAGAAAACATTCATTTGTGCAGGGGTGCAAAATATGCCCGATCTGACGACCGCGCGGTCGCGTGAAAATGTGGACGCCCGCGTGAAAATGTGGACGGCCGCGAGAAAATGTGGACGGCCCCCCAAAATGTGGAAGCGTAGTATGAAGAATCTGATAGGTACACTGCACTGCAGAGGACTTTGGCATCGTATTCTCGGCTTTTCACGCCATGCGCTAGCGTATCCTACGCGCGGCGCAGCGCATAACATCGCGCTCTCAGACTGATTTCGTAAAAAGTACGTCCGTAAAACATTCGCGTGCGTTATTGGTACCGTTTCGCAGCCACGATTATATGCCGCGATTTTCGGGAAAACTCGTTATTTGAAAAGAGCAAAATCAATTCTATGGAAACCTGTTTTGGGGAAATCGATTTTGTTGAAACCCATTTAGTAACAAATCGATTTCCACAAAATCAATTTTCAGAAAAAAAAGCAAAAATCGATATCCACAAAAAATGCAAAAATCGGTTTCCACAAAGACACGATATTCGGTTTCCACAAAATCGAATTTGTGGAAAAGTGAAATTCGATTTCCAAAGAAAACACAAATATTGGTTTTCACGAAATCATTTCCCCCGAAAAACGCAAAAGTCGGTTTCCACATAAAATATTGCAAAAATATATGTTTCCACCAAAAGACACGATATTCGGTTTGCACAAAATCGATTTTGTAGAAATTTAGCGAACGAAAATTGAATTTGAGGAAATCTATTGACTTTGCGGAAATCGATTTCTACAAAATTAAAAAAAAAATCGATTTCCACAAAAATCGATTTCTACCTTATAAGCTGTCTACAAAAGTCAAAACAAGTTTCCACAAAACAGATTTCCAATAAATAAGTTTGGCTTTCTGCATAAGTTGTTTTTTTTTAAAATAACTGGTAAATCCTCCTTTAAGCCGGAGAGCTGCCAATATACTACATTAAATAGAAACTAGAGTTAACGCTTTGTTTCTTAAAATTTTTCTAAAAATGGAGCAAGCGCGTTGATTTTTTTCTGAAAATGAAGCAAGCGCGTTGATTTTTTTCTGAAAATGAAGCAAGCGCGCTGTTTTGAGCCAAGGAAAAGTTGATTTTTCTGAAATAATAAGTCAGCGCGTTATTTTTGTTGAATATTTAGTGAGCGCGTTAATTTTTCTGAAAATTGAGTGAGCGCGTGAATTTTTTCTGAAAATTGAGTAAGCGCGTTGTTCTGAGCCAAAATTTTTTCCAGCGCGTTAAAATAAGCAAAAAAAAAAAAAAAAAAAAGGTCAGCAGATTTTGTGGACAGCAAGCAAATTGTGGACAGGTCCAGCTTGGTGGTCTCTTGAAAATGTGGACGCCTGGGCACATTTTGCACCCCTGCATTTGTGTTTGTTTCAAGTTTGTTTACATGCTGGTGGACCAACGTACTTACTAACCGGCCTGTCGGCCATGACATTGACACCACGACCCAAGACCAAGACCCAAACCGGGTCGCAGTTTCGCTTATGTTCCTCTCCTTATTCTATGCTTATGTATCTCTATAACTTAATGTTTGCAGAACTTTTATGAAGCTATAAAAAATAAATTGGGCAATAGTTTTTTAAACCATTTACCCTTTTCCTACTCGGTTATCTTAAAAATTACCATAGTTCATTCCTCAGCATCATACACTTTAGGAGCCACTCTTTCACGAAACTAGTTGATTAGTAATCTGTCGTTCTCTATTGCTAAAATTGAGTTTAGTGAGAAGAAATAAAAAAAAAAATGTGTTTTGTAATCTTAAGATTTTATGTACCTAACTCGTAAGCTGTTGAATGTGGGAACAATTTCACTCCAAAATGCTCATTAGGAGAATTCACTCCTAAAGTTAGGTTGTAAGTAATCACATACCTACTCCTAGTAAATGCATTGTTGATCTTGAATAACTATTAAATTTTATGTTCCTGTCTAAATTTTTAGCTATCTGTTCATAGAGTGGCCCAGACCTTAAATTTTATCTCTTCTATTTCATGTAACTCAGGAGTCTTGATTTTGGCAACAAACTTAGGTTTGAGGTGAAAGTATTTTTTCAGAGGAGAGGGCCCATTTCAAAGAAAGTTTTGATTTATTTTTGCACATGATGATTCATCAGCTGATGCTGAGCAAAAGTTCTCACGGCACCTAATTGTAATCGCGAATACCTTGAAAATTTATCATATTATTGAGTTGGTGCCGTGAGAAGTTTTGCTCGGCATCACTATCAGACCTCTGCTCTGTAGCAAATAACACCACGTTTACTTCTCATCCTCAAACTGCGCACGTAGAGTCCTTTTCCGTTTTCCTACTCATCTCAACTAGTCCCTATCTCAACGCGTCAGCATTCTTTTTCACCCCCTGGATAGAGAAGAGAGCCAAAGTTCGAGCATACTATTATAAGACCCAAGTATTCCTGAGTTCAAGATCTCCAGGGCGCTCTAAGCGAAGCAGGACTCGCCAACAAAAATCACCGTAATAAAAGTATACCAAAGATTCGTTTTAATGCGACAAATCAAAAAATTGCACTCTTTTTTGCCAAGATATTAAGTTCATATATCCTATGAGTCTGTATAGATTTAAAAGCAAAATTAGTTTTTCCGTATTTAACTTCAATCACTAGCGAGATCGTGTTTTTAAACTAGGTGTGTGATAAATAAAAGCTGTTAAGAAATCATAAGTTTATTTGACTGAAAATCACAATGTTTTAGACGTAAGCCAATAATAAACAAAAACTACGGGATTCCCCATTAAATTAAGTTTAGAGGGGGAAAAAAAGTTCGAGGACTCATTTTTAAAAAAAAAAAAAAAATTCTTCCAACATACCAATGAAATCAATTTGTTGTTGGAAGCTTTTGTTAAGCCAGAATTTCATGCGGATTTGAATCCAGGTTTAGTTGTTTCATCGAACGAGTCAACAGTGTCTCTGTTCTAGAATATTCTTTTGTTGTAAGTTATGTAGGCTAATTCCTGATTATCTGGAATTAGCTGCTTCATCCTCGCATCTTTGGAAGTATGATTTTCCATTTGTAAAAAAAAAGAAAAAAAAAAGTTTATAGTGTATTTTTAAATCAGATTTTGTCTTCAAATGAGAATAAATATTTGTATTTTATAACAGTTATTTGTTATTATTGAAAGCTATTTTTCCATTTTCTTCCTGTAAAACTAATGTTTTGAATCTTGGGCAAAATAACTCTTTCTCGACGATATAACATTGCCAGTAATTATTATTTTTCGTCATACTGAGCAAAATGTTAACGATCGAACAAGACAGTAAGTAATGTCAGAGACTGTTAACTGTTTAGCTCCGTGCAGAAAGGTATAGTTGCGAGTAACTTTCACTTCAAAAGATATTACACTAGATTGCAGCAATAATCAGCAATTTTTCAAATTTGCACTTCCCATTCGAATGTGTCGAATCGAATCAGTTTATCTGAACTGTCTCTGCTCATTATTTCAGACCAGTAAATGCTTGAAAAGCTCTTCGTTTGTTCAAATTCTACTTGTCTTTACTTGTATTTTTAGAAAATTTGACTAAGCCGGTTTTGGGGGGGGGGGGGCTCGACACCTTCAGGCAAGGCCGCAAGTGGAACCAAAATACTCTTCAGGGAAAATTGAAAATTAAAAGTAAACTCACATTTACTCCTTCCGTACATTCATATGCATATTTCCACCTGTTTTTGCACAGTATACTTATCAATTTGAAATCTTTCCCGTGACCGGAAGAGGTTCACCCCCCCCCTTCAGCAGATATGCCTTTTCAAGCAACTCACGCAACCAATTTATAGTGATTTTTACGAGCCGTTCTGGGACCTTCTCTTCGTTGACTTTATCTCACATTATTACATAAACACGTTCAAAGTAAAACTCAAAGAGGAACCATGGATTATTGTTGATAAAATAGTGAAATCTAACGTTCCACTTGATAGCACGTCGATGACCCTCGATTTGAAATCTATTTTGAGCGTGTCATCATCGCTAAACCAACCCTGTATAAAAAAAGAAGATCGAAGCTAGGCTCGAATCGTCTTTGGATAATGGTAATATTCATGCAGAAGAAGGTTTGAAAGTTCAATAAAAGGACTTCAATAACCAGTTTGTTTTTACATTCGCATGAAAGCACACTGGTGGCTCAACATTAGATGCCCCTAATTTAGTTGTCTACCTCACTCAAACAGTCTTGCTCAGAATGATACAATCATAACGGAAACACCCATAAGATTTGGAATTCAAGACGATGAACTTACATTTCGAGGGTGGTTACGCTTACGCACAGTCGTACAATGTAGTTGATTGCCGGAAACACTTCTCAACATAGCAGACCCGAAGATACTAGGAGTAAAAAATGTTTTAAGATTAATACAGTTTCCATTCTGATTGTTGAACTCTGTGCTTTTTGGATCCCTAGATTGAGTTTCGCTGTTTGCGACTACATAGCTGAGTATCTACTGAAAAGAAATATTTCATATTCACTCCCGCGAATGGTTCCGAAATGAGATGAGCATCTGTTACGGGTGTTAATAATAATATTGAAGAGGCGGAATAATTCCATAGAGATCCTGTGAATGAAGATTGATCATCAGACAAAAATAATTTATGAAGGTAAAGTGGCCTAAGCTGCTTTGATCAGTTGATTATATCAAGACTCTCCCCAAGCAAAAAATGTGGAAAAACACTTGCTTCAGAAAAAATTGTCTGGCAATTTTTATCTATAATTATGTTTCTTTCTTAGACTAGGGACGTAGAGCTGCCAGTAGAACTGGGACCCAAGGAAGTCAGAGTGAGAAATTCGACGTTTGGTGTCAATTTTGCTGATCTATACACTTTGAAAGGGCTTTTTGAGCATCCTACGCCGTTTGTCATGGGCCTGGAAAGTTTTGGAAAAGTCCTTGAAGTGGGAACTGATGTAAAAGACATTAAGGTAAAACACTTAAGAAGTTACCTATTTTTCCCTTTAAATTATATGGAGGCAAAACTTTAGAGACACTGAACCAGTGTTGGTTACATAAAATTTTCATTTCGTCTGAATATACTTAAATGTGTGAAAAAGATCGAACAGGAAGCTAAGAGTTGCTGCAGACTCCTCATGTATCCTTCTCCATCTTATTGTCAGTCTCGTTAGGTACTTAAAACAAAATGTGATGAAACTTCCCTCGCCAGCCTCTACTCGTTGTCTGTAAACTAAAAGATTTGGTTCGTATTTTTTTTTTTTTTTTTTTTTTTTTTTTTTTTTTTTACAAAGGAAATGTAAGGTCTAGTGGAAATGATCTCCTGAGACACAACCCATCTCAACCTTATGGCTTTCCAAATATTTTCCGCTATGCACGTTTGTAAAACCAAATCTGCAGTCGAGCTGCTATCTGGGTAGGTAAACGGTCTTCACTCGAGCTGAGTTTTGGGTTTTCCAAAATAGCTCACTGGGCTAGAATTCTTGTATCGACTTCATATCCTTGAAATTTTCCATTGATTGTGACCTGAGTGCTGACGAATTTCCTGGATGATCTTGTTGAGGTTCATCTCATTGTCAGAGCTGTGGCCATATACTTAGTCATCACTAAACTTGATACCATCAATGATGGTCCATCATCCTGACCAAGAATATAATATTAACTCTAGCGTTGTTCCTCTCCCATGAGGCGTTGCTTTGTAGTCAACAAGATGCACACTTCTGACAAATGCCCACATTTTTAGCATTTATACCATTTTTCAAAGATTTGATTAGTAGGACATGTAAGCACCAACATACATTCAAAGAAAATATGATTTATTACATCATAGGTACCGTAATCATAACCAACAAACCCCGATTTTTTCGTAGACATTTTGTAAGACCAGGACGGACTTGGGTTTTGCTCTTTAATTTCGTTTGAAGAAAGTGCTTGAAAGACTACTTACTGTCACGCCTCGCCTGGGGCCGAAACATGTTGGGGCAAAATGGTACTCCTCCTAAATGTATGATGAAGACATGAGCTATCTAATAGCATACTCGAGTCCTCGCCATCCACCTAAGTAGAGTGACCATTTCGTCCCAACATTTTTTCGGCCTTGGGCTGATGTAAGTAAGACTAAGATGAGCTGTACTTAGGGTAACATTTATTTACAGTTGAGAAACCACATTATTATCTTCATAGAGACTAATGAAATATTGTCATTAATCTGTTCAGGACGACCCAAGATGTAGTTTTTATTTATTTTGAGGGGGAGAGGTTTGATCAGCCCAAAATACGATGGTTATTTTTCAAGTGCACTTTTTCGGGACTGTAGAGCTCGCGCTGAATTACTTGGCGTGATTCTCAGATGATATGTCCAATATTTAAGGTCCAAAATAAGAGAAGTCCGCTCAACAAACGGGGCGTCTCATAAATAAAAGTGTAGTAAGTGCTTCTCAAATCCGTACAATAAGGTCCAGAGATTCATTAGCTATCATAACTGTAGGTAAGTGCCAAGTTCGAAAATGAAAGCAACACCAATAAGTTTTTTGACTGCGTAGATGGAAAATATTAATCTAACATGCGATGTTCATTTCAGAAGAGATCTTGTACAATCAAACTCAAAAAGAATCTCTTGGGAAAGACGAACTTAGTACGAAAGACCAACTTCCTAAAAATAGTGCTAGAGGAATGGAGGGCGTAGAAAAATTCGCCTGAATAAGAAGCACGTTGAGTCAAACATTACTTTGGTATGAAACTGGCCCAAGGCTGAAAACGCTATTATTGACATTCGTTCTTGGGAGCCATCTGTTATAGATTGAAGTTGGCGATTCCAGCGTCGATTGATGAAATTGACGGTTATCAGTAAAAAGGGTGCGTGATTCCAAATTGAAACCTGCGTTCCATTTTGGACTGTACAAACGTGTATAATGTAATGTATATTTACCCATGGAAATTAGAGTAATTGAACTTTTTCACTGAACTTCCAATTTTGGATATTAATTTTTGGCATTGAACTTTTTGGACATGAGAATTTGGACTTATCATCTGTGTATCCACCGCGATTTCTCTGCAATTAAGTAGAGATTATCACCCCTATTTTTGCCTGGTTCGATTTAACTTATATGTTTATTGTGCCTTTCCCTACGAAGACTTGCGTCCGATGAAGGCTTACACCACTAAAGTGATACAGCAGCATACCTAATCTACAGCATTTTTCCATCTTGTTCCGATTTGTTCCCGTTTCCCCGTTGGAAAACGTACCCCCGGACCTCCTGCTTGTTCCCAACACCCCATATGAATTTTCGATCTTCTACTTCGTCTGCTGCGAATGATTACATTATGAATACCTAATGGATTTTTATCAGTATGGACGACTGCTGCCATGATTCCAGTTATTATCTTTTTGGTTATTACCAATTTCTTTTCATTTCGCCAGTCTTTCAATATACCTAGTCATCTATTGTTTCTTGCAGATTGGAGATCGTGTTGTTTGTTACAAATGGACCGGCGGACTCTTTTCAAAAATTATCCAGATTAACTCAGACAATTGTTTTGTCATTCCGGAAAATATGACAAATTTGCATGCGATTGGTCTGCCAGCCAATTATCTCACTGCATATATTATAATCTTTAAAATAGCCAAACTCAAAGCTGGACAATCTATCTTGATTCATTCTTGTGCAGGTACACGAATTATCGATCAAATGCGATCAGAAACTTTCCAAAATTCCGAACCTTCATTCATCGGTTAACTTCTTGTTGTAATATTAATTAATCTTTTTCTTAATCTAAAAATAGCTCTGGAAGGAGCTTTGATTCCGACGATTATTCTCTTTGACAATACTTAAAATCCGTTGATAAAAATGGGAGTAGGTACCATTCATCGATCAAGTGGAATCCAATCAAGAGTCTATAAAAGAAGAGAAGTTACAGGTACCTAGGTACCTACTGTTATGTTGTGCTTTAGTGAGAGAGAAACTTCTGTTTTGAGTGACCTCTTTTAAATTCTTCATTTCTATTTCAGGTGGGGTTGGTTGGGCAGCTACTCAATTGGCCAAATTAGTTGGTAATATTGATATTTTTGGAACTACATCTGAAAATAAAGTAAAGTTTGTGAAGGAAAATGGTGTCAAACATCCAATGACATATGATACTTACATCTCCAGTATGAATCAGATTATCCCTGATGGTAAAGTTGATTGTATAATCGACTCTATTGGTGGGAACAATTTTGCAACCAGCCAAAAATTGCTGAAACCTCTCGGCCAGGTCATCTTAACTGGTTAGTATCAATTTCTTAAGAAACCAATGTTTATTTTCAAAAGAAATCACATTTTTCTAATCAAATCCGTGTTCCGAAAGACCAGTGGCGGATACGGGGGGGGGGGGGGGGGGCGAAGGGGGCGATCGCCCCCATCCCCGTTCGGCCTAGAAAGTGGGAAACGAGGGGTGAGGAAGGGGAAGCAAGAGCGAAAAAAGAAAGGGGGTCACTAAGGGGCTAAAATCCCAAGTTCGCAAGGGCTGGATCCGCCACTGGACTCATCACATGGACAAAAATGTGATGTCGCCAAAACCCCGCATGTGACCCCTCTATCGATTCAGCTCGGCAAATGAAGTCGATCGCCCTCGAGGGTTTTCATATATCTTTTGCAATGGGGCCCTTTCGTTCATAGCAACACATGACTCATTAAAGGACACCCCCCCCCCACTAATTAGTCATAATTAACTATTATGAATCACGCAAATTCCCCAACCTTTTGGTATTGGTTGACCGGTTGAGAGGTTGGTCATTGAGGTCGCGACCTCCGAAATTAAATGCCTTTTTTTTTTTCGTTGGTTTGTTAAATAAACCAAGTTTTTTCGTTGGTTTGTTAAATAAACCAAGTTTTTTCCTTAGCTTTTACAGCTTCGTTAGTTAGAGCAGAAATAACTTTGAGGCATAATGAGAAATTACGAAAAGCAGAGGCACATTTACCTTATTTCTTTACCAAAAATAAAATTGAAGAATAAGTAAAAATAAAAGAGAAATCTAAGAACTAAAATTTTACTTCATAAATTTTGAAGAAAGCATCAACATCTTTCGATCAAGTGAACAAGGGTTAAACTAGAAAAAATAGAATGTTCAGGAACCCAAAACCATTATGGCCACGAAAACGAAACAGCCGAAACTTCATGAACAGCTGGAAATGTTGCGTTGACTAATTACTCACTGACCAAGGGGTTGATAACGAAGGATCGTATCGTAAGTTTGTAATCGCAATCGGATCGAGTAGATGATCGAAATCTCCTCGGATGTGAAGGAGAAGAAATGAAAATGCTAGTATTTCATTTCTTCTTCTTCAACGCTTCGATCATCGATTCGAGCTGATTCCGACTACCACTACGATACGATTCTCCCCGTGACCCCCCCCCCCCCCCCCCAGGTCTTAAAGTCTGTGTTTTGCGTTTTTCCTCGCTCCGCGAACCACCACACCACTTGGGAAACGCCAGTGACGTAGCGTGCAATTTGGCAACGTTGTACAGTGTCCATTTAAACCCGTGTAAAAGGTCGAATGCAAAGGTGTTCACCGAACACCCTATCATTCGATCTTTTTCATGGGTTTAAATGGACGAAGGGCAACGTTGCCAAATAGCAAGCTACGCCACTGGGAGACGCTGCCTTAAAGTCAACACATAGTCAGGTAGGTACCCCTATAATAGTATTGATGCTGAGAATATCGTGGGATAGTTCGGCAACTCTGCGCAATGCTAAAATATTCTAGGAATATTATTCCAAATTAGAATCGTCAGAGAGAATTCCGAGATCTTTGGTCAGCGGATTTTTACAGGATATTTTCTGAAATATTGGATCGTCTCTGTTACGCTCACGCGGCGTCGAAGTCTCCGGACCATTTTCAAGTCGCATACTGTCAAATCGAAGGCGTGTGGCACATGTTTGGTTTCTACTCCCTCCCGTAACCACTAGATGACACTTCTCTCCTCCTAAAATAATGTATCCGCCTTTTCAAATTTTAATTCGTCTAATATTTTCCTTCAACATGTAGGTACTATCGACGAATTAAAGATTGTCGCGAGATTTTTACGAGCTAAGTTTCGCCTTCAAGGTTCTGGTTCGGCCAATCTTCATACTCTTACACCTTGCAGGTGAAAGACCAGTGCGTGTGGGGCGGGGAAGCCGTTGCAGACCAGGCCCCCACTTACAATCATACTGGAAAAATCTCGCGACAATCTTTCATTCGTCGATAGTACATACCTGCTACTTTGTGTGACTTGTGATTTCTTTATGCCTTTCTGGGTTTCATTAAATCGGCTTTCAATTATCTCCTAATTTGTAAAAGGAATCTTTATCTAGTTCAACTTCTGGTTCTCTAAAGTTGATCCAATTACCATGATAACCAATGGTCCTGAATTGACACGAATCAGACAGTTCTCTGGTTTGAAGATAATTTGATGCCCTCGGGGATTTGTTTTTCTTTTCTTCTTTGTTCGGCAGATGAAAGTTTTGTCGCCTATGATCTTAAACTCTATATTTACCGGGAACCACGCACTCCAGGGGCGTCATTTCAAGTTCGGCTTGGGGGGGGGGGGGGGGCAACAAATCTGAATCTGATATGACCTTTTTTTTTGCTCATCAATAAAATTTTAGACCCATAGAGCGGCTTGGGGGGGGGGGGGGGCAAAAATCCGTTTTGAGCCTGACTTCAAATCCTTTGGGGGGGGGGGGCAATTGCCCACCCTGCCGCCCCCCCCTCCCAATTGGGGCGCCTGACGCACTCCAGTCTTGATGGTTCCGTCAACTTCTTGGATAATATCTGTCAAAATCAGTTGTTTCTAAAATATCTCTAAACAAATTTGAGTTATCGAAGTTTTGTGTACCTATTTCATAAAATTCCCTTTTAAGAAATGTTCGCAGGCATTTTTCGCTTTTATGCGTTCTAAAGTCAGAAAAATATATTGCAAATCCGAAAAAATCCAATTTTGCTCAGCCACAAAGGAGGGGGGGAGGGCATGCCATTCAATTTCACTTAATCGGTTAAAAATAATAATTTTCATCAAAATTAAAAACTTATAGATTCGAATTAACTATAGGCAATACGTATGTACATACATACTTACCCTGTTTCAGAATGTCCGTCACTCCTTAATCCCTTATGGGCCAAGCCCGAGTATATACTCGTTTTTCTCCTCTAAGCTATTTCACATTGTTCCAGTATCGGCAGTATCATGATTCCGAATAAACGCGATTCTGCTGGATGCAGACACTCACAAGATAAGGTTCGCCGGGCGCCTTCAATTCCTTGCATCGGCAATTCCAACTCCCAAGAGTACGAACAGTTAACTACCTCTCCTGTTTAAACGGTAGAGTGGCGTTTTGCTATCTAACCTGGTCTGTAAAGGGTATACGTTAATTAGGTACATACATCTTAATTGCACTGTCTCATTTGATCAGTAAAGATTATACATTCCGGAGGGTCTTTTATCTGAGTCTTCTAGAAATCACCAAAATCACGCAAATTTTCCCTTCTTCTCTCAGGTTGCAGCAGTTTAATTGAAGGCTCCAAAAAATTTACGGACTCGGAAAAAGAAGCTCTTGGCAGCTTGGCGACTACGGATATGATGCGCCTAGTAGTCGGAAATCAAGGAGTCTACGGTTTCCATCTAGGCCTCTTAATGGACCAGTGCCCTGAACTAATCCATGACTGTATGAAACATCTTATCCAGTTATTTAATGATTCCAGCATTTTGCCGAGAATTTCGAATGTTTGGCCTTTTGAAAAGGTAAGTACGTTCAGTTTAATTGTTAGGTCGGTTAAGAAGCATGTTTAACCAAATAGTAAACCCTTAAAAACTTTAAAAACGACCAATCCTCTATTTGAAATCGACCGATGAATAGGTATATTATGATCGTTCTGAACTCTATTTGACCAGCCGTTCCCAATCAAATCAGATGTTTACGAACTTTGCGAATTGTTGCATCTTTCGCAAATGAAGGCGTTTGAAATGGACACATCTATCATCTACTGTATAGGTACCTAGTGTCCTAGTATCTTCCATAACTCAACGACACGTCTCGGAATAAGTTCAAATTTGACGAATCCTATCTCAAATTGACCGAGAAATCGATTAAGATCGTTCCCAGCTCGATTTGACGAGCAGTTGCCGATAGATTGAAGTAAATTTTTCTTTTCAAAATATTATTGAGGATGCCTTGTTGAGCAAGGAGGAAAGTTGACGTTTTGAGAGCACTCCGTCAACTTTGCGTTCAAAAGTTCGCCAGAGAAACAGGTCTCTACTCGTAAGTCAATTTTCCCTCTTAAATTAACATTAAGGATGTCCCAGAGGAGCAGAGGGGACGTTTTGAGAGCCCTTCGCTATCAGGGCGCTCATAAAAGACTGTGAGATGGAAAGGTCTGCTCGTAAGTCCATTTTTCTATTTGAAGCAGCATTGACAATCGTAGGGAAGAGCAGAGGAGACTGTTTGAGATCCCTCTGCAATCTTGACGTTTAGAAGTCGGGGATATGAAAAGGTCTGCTCGTAGGTCAATGATCCCAATTGGAATAACATCGATGATGATCGAGAACAGCAGATGTGACATTTTGAGAGTCCCCCGCTTTCCGATCGCGTTGAAAGGTAGCCGCTGTAGTTAGATCTGGATTTTATGTTCTGCTCGGTAGAAAACTGTGGTAATACGAAAATGAGTTAGTTACCATTTAAAATCCAAGAGGCTCATCTTGCACCAACAGAACTTGATTTCAAAGATTCGGTTTCAAGTTATTGCGTTAATAGCTCTTTAGGGAGCACTTTCTGGGAGCCGTGCTCCCAACGCAATAACTTGACACCAAATCTTTGAAATCAAGTTCTGTTGGTGCAAGGGCCTTTGGGTTTAGTATTTGAATGATGAATTGTAACTAATTTTAGTATTTCCAGTTTTCTGCCGAGCAAAACATAATCCAGATCCAGATCTAACTAGGTACGGCTCCGGCTCCCAAGCCCTGTGGACCGCGAGATATAGCTCGTTTTACCAACTGTACGAATAGTTGCACCGTTCGAGAATGAAGGCGTTTGAAATGTAGGTAGTAAGTATCTGCCGTTACTAGAGCCAAAACTTGTCAGCAACACGTTATATTAATGCGGTATTTTTTGGTTGATTATTTGGATTTTAAAATGCTTTAATTTCAATGAAAATATCGAGTTTCCCGTCGAAAATAACTAACGTGCCCCCTAGCAACCAAATTTCATCAAATAATTTATACTGCCATCTTTTAAGAAATGAACTTTTCCATCATATTGAACCTCTCTATGCCTTGGGTATATTTCATGTCGTTTTTCAAACTTTGAGCTGCTTTAACTTTTAAACGAAGCGTTTCCTCAAAATGTCATCTTGAAGCTTGAAATTTGTCTTTTTTATTTTTCACCATCAACGTTAATTGTTACATTACATGCATTTCCGTCGGTTTGAAGCTTAAAAAAAAAAAACAAAACAAAACAAAAAAAAATTGCTGAAAAATCGAAAAAAGTTGAATTTTCAATTAAAAATTTAGAATAATTGAAAAACTGTGCAACGGCAACTACGAAATTTAAAATGGCTATTCCTCTGTTTATAATTCATCTCAATACCCCCCCCCCCCTTCCGTTTGTTCCCTCAGGGTCTGGGCAAAATGGAAAACTAGCCATGGTTAGACTCTTCAGATGGTCCTCTGTCATCCTCGCAAATGTCACAAAAATTCGACGATGGGCCAGTTTTAATACACCTCTTTCATCCCTCTGTGCCAAAGGTATTTTGCACCTTTTGATAATTAGGGGAGGGGGGGGGGGTGAATTTTTACCTCAACTTAGAACTATTGCTGATGGCTTTTTTTTAATATTTTTCAAATCTGTAAAATCATCTTGTCCAGTATTCTCTGAAATTTCACAGGTAAGCCAGCCCCCCCCCCCCCCCCCCCCCCCCCAAATGTCTGGATCCGCCACTGCCCTCATCAAGGATAACAAAAAGGTTCAACCCCCCCGCACACACAAAGGGTTAACATTCTGAAAGGTATGCATCCAGTTATTTTTTTCATCTTTTTGGTTACAGGCAGCAGAGGCAATCGAAGATCTAGAGAAGCGGAAAAATATCGGGAAGGTTGTATTAACAATTTAGACAAATTTTTCCAGAGCATCAGTCGTTCCATTTTTGCCCTCAAATTTTGATAAACAACCGAGAAATTTAAGTGCAATTCGTACAGATAGAGACAGAGAGGAAAATGAGAGATTAAGAGAAAAAGTAACTACTTGATACCCAACTTTCTGTGATGACTGATGAGTGAAAAACTCCGTCCAAGGTCTGGAGTGCCATCCAAGAAAAGGAAAAACTCTTGCATTTGTTACTCTAGTATGTAAGTTTTTTGTTTGACCCCCCCCCCCCCCCCCCCCCCCCCCGATTATTTTCTTTGTTCACCTAGTTTTGATTTATGTGTTTATTAGTACTTTTGAATCATAGAAATCCTCCTTTAACTGACATTTTTTTAGAGTTACATTTAGTATTTACTATTTGAAAATTATTTTAGCCAACAAGCGAATACAATGTACATTTACCTTTTTCTTCAGTTTTTTTTTTTTTTTTCACAATGATGCTTTCCCTTTCTTATCAGTATATTGCTCGTTTTAATTGACTCAGGGAGTTCTACTACAATAATCTAGCTCTAGTTTTGATCAGCTCAATGTATTAATTATGTAATCAGGAGATGTGAATTTTACTTGTTTGTAATCTTATCTCAGTTTCTCACATCTTTGGTAGTGGTACCTTGGTTTTGCAATGAATGATCAGTTTATCTTCTCTAAAAATATTTTTCCTCAAGATGCTATCATCTTTCTCATCCACAATCTACGTCATCCTTTCCACGGATGTGTTTACTGTTTACACTTTTCCTCTCAAATTAGTCTTCAGTCTTAATTTTTGAATTTGAAGGTTCATTTTTTTATCAATGAAATAAAATTTATTGATTTTACAATTCTTCCTTGTTTTACTGTATTTTATTCAATTTTCTGAAACCATTAATTCATGCAAGTGTGACTCAACATGTCTGTGATAAATTCTAAATTCAATGCAGTATTTAGCAAATGCAGCGTTATTAAAGGTATGTGACTAACAATAAGACCATGGCGCAACCAGGATCTCTTCTATCTCTCCCATCTCCCTTTTGAATGCATGAGTAGAAAAAGGATAGAGAGAGGGGGTTCTATCCTCTTGTCTCTCCTTGTCTAACACACATGTTTCAAAGGAGGAAAGAGAGAGATATAGTGAGACAGTAGCGCAGCCAGGATCTCTTCTATCTCTCTCATTTTCCCCTTTGAATGTATAAGATGAAAAAGGATAGAAAGAGGGGGTTTTATCCACTTTCCTCTCCGTCTTTGACACACGTGTTTCAATGGAGAACAGAGAGAGCTATTGCATTTCTTGTTTCACTACTGAATAAGAGTAACTACTGAGACTCGAGATGGGTTTGAAATTTTCAAGTTTTTTAAAATACCTACTCTTTTTTGCTCTATAGCCCTCATCTTACCTACTTTCAAACCTTTGAATCAGTAATAAATAAACCAAGCATTTCATTTTTCAGCTGTCTGAAAAGTATAATAGAATGCACTTCTTTGAGAATTTTGACTTCTGTTTTCTATTTCTTTCCTTCCCCTTCAAGCTCACATATAATACCTAGAGAAAGAAGAAATTCTAAGAAGACGCTGTAATGCTAGAGGTTGATTCAGAAGTGTAGGCGCACCGAGACCCGATAATCATTGGAATTGTTCAACGTTATTCCTTTAACAAGGTTCATGGCAATTTTTTTTGTTGAAAAAACCAAGGATTTTCAAAGACTTTTCAAGAACTTTTAACAGGATTTCAAGGGCTTCTGACAAGCAAAACCGTAGTCACTGTTTTACCAATTTTCTAGAAGCAGACAAAAAACATGTTGATTCTCACTTTAGGGTGCACTAACAAGAGGAAAACAGTAGACAAAAAAATAAAAGAAAGAAAGAAGTTCCTGCAGACTCCTGCAATCTTTCTGGTGACTTTGCAACCATAACGACACGACATTCTTCAGGCACACAAACAAAGTTATCAAAAGTATGGAAAGCTGACGAAGCATATGAAAACCAAAAAAAATAATCAAGGATATTCAAGGACTTTTTACTATGTATCATTACAGGATAAAAATAAATGGAAATTACTTTAAGCATTATCTTTTCATTGAGGAACACTGCAAATTAAAAAATGAAAGTTGCAGGCAATTTTTCCCTTTTATTAGAACAGATGAAAATTGGAAATTCGCCACAGATTATCGGTAAGGTGCTCCTACACTTCTGAAACGAACTCTAGTAAATCTAAGTTTTCAAGATTTTTTGCAAACCGGATTGGTTGAACACATCGTGAGTTGAGAATAATTTTTCATGGAAAAATCTGAAAGCATGCCGCCATTACATTTTCAAAATATTCTATCAAACTTTTGAGCTTATGACCCCCTGAAATTGTCAAGTTTTTGACTTCAACTTTATCGCTTGAAAGCACAGGAAAAATGGGGCCGAGACTCACCTCTTATACTTAATTACGCTAAAAACAAGATATTGCTGGTTTTGATATCATACACTCCAACTATAATGTATTTACAAGCTCAACATTTCATGTAAAATATATATTTTCATGTCATTTAAAAATTTTGAAACTCATCCACCTCACATTCAAGTAAACATATTCTTCTTCTTAGATACTTGTCGTAGACAGATGGCTCTAGCAGTTCTACCAGAAACTCATCAGATGCTGAAAGAAACTTGTAAAAATTTTGCCGAAGCTGAACTTAAACCCATTGCTGCACAGTTAGATAAGGAACACAAGTTTCCAGTGGAACAGGTTTGGAATTTCTACCTATTCTTTCCACCAAAGTAGGGATGTTTTGCAAAATTTTTTAAAAATAAACGTTCGCTTTTATATTAAAACATTTACATACTAAAGGGCCAAAAATACAATTTACACAGGAAAGAAATCTCTCTTCCAACTTGAGTAAAGCGTGCTTCTCGTTTTGAGCATTATTTTTATTAATTTTTTTTTTTCGATTGAAAATGGTGCTGTGAGCGCACAGAATCGTTTCAGAGGTTCATTATTTGTATCGGCCTAGTTCCCATTTTAATCTTTTTTGTATATGTTGGCTTTGATGGACAAACTTGCAAAAATAACAATGGTGACTCTGAAAACTTCTGATATTCATGCTTGGTAACTTAATAAAAGCTTTTAAACGCTTGACTTAAAGGGCAACAATATTTTTCACTATTACTATGCTGGCAAAGGAGGTTTGGTTTGGAGTAGTTTGCATCTTGGTAATAGATTGAATCAATTTAATCAATGAGAACGCTCTGTTCTAAAAAAAAAGGCTCCATTTATTGAGAAAACAGATGGTCTTTCAACTGTGAATAAATAGTTGGATGTTTCCAATAAACACTTTCTCAAACTGTCAGTAGTACTTTCATAAAACAAGTAAGCTGAGAGTTGTACGTTTCGTTTTGTTTTTTGTTTTTTTTTTTTTGAAGATTATCATCTTTGTCTGTTCGATTATAGTAAGTTATTTCATTTGCTCTTTTGCTTACAATTCGTTCACAGATTAAGCAAATGGGAAAACTAGGTCTGATGGGAGTAAATGTAAGTGAAGAATATGGAGGGGCTGGTCTGGATTCTTTGGCGCTCTCTGTTGCTGTAGAGGAAATTTCAAGGTAAGTCCAAAAAAAAAAAAAAATCAAAACTTTGCAAAATTATGAATCAACTCTTGGAAGATATACATGTAGCTGTTCGACAAAGATTATTAATATAAATCTGGTTGCAGTACAAAACTTGAATGTAACAACCGAGAAGGCATGCTAGACAAACATTTCTCACTGAGTAGGTACCGTTGGGTTGAGAACATTAAAAGAAAAACAAACATAAAATTAGTAGATATCAAAATCACTCTAAGGCTTAAAAAATTCAGAGCCTTGTTTCACAACATATTATTATCAAAATCACATTAAAATGCCTTGAGACATTAATTTGCGACAAAAAATTTCACATAAAAATGTCTTCGTACCTTTATGATTTTAGTAATGAGAGAGAGATAGCAGTACATCATTGGAGTTACATGAGAGTGAGAGAGATAGTTTCGAATGCTCAATGAACTTTTTCTCTAAATGACGACGTGAATAAAACCTTCTACACAGAGAGGCAAACTGATTGTTTTTTTTTTTTTTTACATTGAAAAAAAAAAAAAAAACAATTTGTCAAATTCCTCTAAAGGTGATTCGATGGCAAAGCCCCGGAGATTTTAATCCGAATCGTGAAAAGTGTTTAAAATCGGTCTTGAAATTTTATAATCGAAAGATTGATGAGAGATTTATACTTTCTGATTTTTGGCCACTTTTCAACGATCTCAGACCATAGTACGCATGTCCAAATCATAAGTTTTTTCTTCTAAATTTTGCATCCCACTCTGCTCCCATCTTTTTGAGCCGCGCGGTTTTACTCAAAAGAGATGAGAAAACATGAATTGCAAACGTAACGCCTTCCTGGCGTTACTTGTTGCTGGCTCCGAAAATAGCCGTTTTTTGAGAGTTTTCGGCTGTTTTCTCTGAGCAGACGAATAATAGACAAAAAATCGGACTGTCAGCACCTGCTTAATTTTTTGCTTGATTTTTTGAGCCAGAAACGGGCCAAATTGGTTCTAAAATAAAGTAATTAAAAATTGTAAAATATGTAATTAAAAAAGTAAAATATGTAATTTGGAGTTGTATCAGTAAAGACTACAGGTTTCTGCTTCACCTGTAATCTTTACTGATACAACTCCAAATTACATGTTTTTTTCTTTGCATAGTTACGCCTTTATTTAAGAACCAATTTGGCCCGTTTATGGCTCAAAAAGTCAAGCAAAAAATTAAGCCCGTGCTGACAGTCCAATTTTTTGTCTATAATTCGTCTGCTTAGAGAAAACAGCCGAAAACCGTCAAAAACTGGCTATTTTCGGAGCCAGCAACAAGGAACGCCATCTATCTGATTAAAATCTCCGGGAGTTTACCATAGAATCACCTTAATATTTTTAATATAAAAAGAAAATACTGTCACTTAATACACATCTTGTCCAACTTTCAGAGGATGTGGCGGTACCGGAGTAATTATGAGTGTTCACAATACTTTGTACGCAAATTTTATCGACAGATACGGCACAAAAGAACAAAAAGAAAAGTATTTACCAAAATTTGTGGACGGAACTAATGTAGGATGCTTTGCAATAAGTGAACCAGGTAAAACAATGATTTTAATAATAAAAATGTACTTATAAAAAGAATATAATTTACTCTATTAATCTGGATAGTCAATAGCTGGTGAGTGACTCCTATCAAAGAGTCTCTATCAATGAAAGACTCTTTCAGCAGATAGACTCTTCCAGTTTATAGCTTTGGAGCAAATTAGACTCTGTATCATCCACATGGAAAAAAGCTCTTGTTACATTTGCTTGAAAGTTACTCATAATATGCAATTGCTTGCAAGATATGCCAAGTTAAAAGTTTCCTCTGAGATAATGGCCTGTGGCACCATCTCTTATCCCAAATTGACAACTTGACTCAGCATGGATTATCCCGAGCCAAACAACAAGTCAATTGAACAATTACAGCCAGAGATTTTTTATCCCTTATGAACAGCTTTCCTGAAAATGCTGATTTCAGGGGGGATTTGTTTGGAATTATGTCTGTGATGGAATAAAAGAACTTGCTTTTACTCAGATTTTTAGTCTCATTTCTATTTCAGCCAGTGGCAGTGATGCTGCAGCCATGCTATCAACTGTCCGCAAAGAAAAAGATTGTTGGGTCCTAAATGGAACGAAAGCTTGGGTCACCAGCGGTATCGAAGGAAAAGCTGTCGTGGTATTCGCTAATGGTGACAAAACAAAAGGACATCTTGGGATCTCCGCCTTCATTGTTCCTATACCAACAGAAGGTTTGTTGTGTTGTCATCAATCGTTTTTCATTTGAGTAATCTGTTTCCATTGATTTTCCAAGCATGTGTTCACGTTAACTCTTGCAAGTTAATCATTGACCTTTTTGGTAAATTGATCGTTGAAACCGCTTACAAGTGATACTATTGGTGGAATAATGAATTCAAAAGCTGTTGCCTTGGTTACTAACGTTAATAGTGGCGGATCAAGCGGGGAGGTTTGCCCTCGTGCCCCCTCATAAGCCACAAATGTTGCCTTTTTTCAACAGAAAATAGTCCAAAATTTCTTCCTGCTTCACTTCAAATTAAAAATTTCATAGGCCTGTCCCCCAAAAAAAATTTTCTAGATCAGTTAATGATCGTTAATTTGAAGGTGACTCATTACTCAACATGAGCTTTTTGATGAAGGGTAACTTAACAACAGTAACTATGGAGAACCACAGACTGTATTTGCCTTCAATGGAGGTTGGAGCCAATGCATAAATGCTGCGCTCAATCATCCTCTGATTCACTCAGAATTGAATTCAATCCAGGGGGTTGATCAAGGAGGATTGAATCGTAGTCCCCATGGAAATCAGATTGAATACTTTGTAACGTTATGGGTGCAAACAGAGCCGATAAGCGGAGATCGGTCGGAATCTCTGTCGACTGAAGTTCAGAGGGGTGAGGAGGTGGTTACAACTGGTAACTTATGTAATCAAGCTGCGCAGTAGCGAACCCATTTGATTTAACACATTTGATCCGATTACGATAGCGAATAAGATTTGATCCTCCGTGATCACTCCCCAGATTCGAATCCTCGCATGAACATTGCTAATCTTAGGAAACATTGAATCTTGTTAACTCAAAAATTTTTCTCACTCCATTGAATGAATTTTTATCCTCAGGATTATCTCTCGGTAAAAAAGAAGACAAATTGGGAATCAGAGCCTCATCTACATGCAACATCATTATGGAGGATGTGCGAATCCCCTTAGAAAATATCGTCGGGAAAGAGGGCGAAGGTTTCAAGCTGGCTCTAGCAACTCTAGGTTTGTAGAATCGCTTCCTTAATGCGATCATCAAAGTAGAAAGAACATTTTAATTTACTGAAGCAATAGTCAAATTGAATTTGAAATGAATAGTAAAAAGAATTGCATAGTTTTTAGATCAGGTTAAAATACTTTCAGAGAATTTTTGAGAGGTTGAAATACGTAATGAGGTGTGCGTCATTAGATGTTGCAAAAATTGTGCATCATCTTCTCGAGTATCAGAAATACTGAATGTGTTTATCCAAGAAGTTTTGTTCTGGAAAAAATCGTTCATTTAAGAAGAGATTCAATTTGAAAATTTTGTTTCAGCGGACACCTTGGGTAATCTTTTTGACAAAGAAACAACTGCACAATCTTTGCAACATCTAATGGCGCATACCTCATAATATATTTCAACAACTCATTTTCACAATCCTGGAGAAAAAGTAACAAATTTTACAATTGAACTGATGAACTTTTTAATGATTTTTTGGACTACTTGCATGCAATTAAAATTAACTGGGAGAGTGTATAGGGATACGACACCCATAGGCAACCCTTTAAGTGTTTACTTAATACTGCATATTTGAAACACTGATGATTGTCATTTTTCACATTTACAATACAATTAGTCTTAATTGGGAGGGGGATGTAACGTGATCCTTGGGACAAAGCATCGTACCGATTGATTCTTAGCTCTGTACCTAAGATCTTTCGAAGTACCCAACCTGATCCGTTCATATTAAATTCGACACTTCCTTGCAAAATGCTCTCAAAAAGTTAGTTCACTTTTTAATCAGTTTCACTAGCACGAAAAAAAGCAATGTTTTTAGTTTTAAATTTAATTAACTGAGACTCTGCAGCAATTGTACTTATATCTTCCGCTTTTTCATAGTCCGCGTACACTAAAATGTTCACTTTTAAACTTTTATTCGTCACCAATGTATCGCGTATCTTCTTTTCGATCAAAGGGGCGATGGAACAATAATGGTTGTCTCACAATTAATGTTAGTAGTATTGATGTAGATGCACAGTTCTAGAAGAGCAATCAGTACTGGTTCCAATCAAAAGCTAGATGAGTTGCATTTCTCCATCGGAAGTCATACTAGTGGAAACAGCTAAATAGCAACGGCTTGAGGTCTCACTGGAAAAAACCTGTAACCACAGTGACGAAAAATTAAAAAAAAGACTAGAATTCCAATACGTAACATTTTTGAAAAATGAAGCAAGCAAAAAGATTTTATTACTTCTGAATGAATCATCGTCTCTCCCATTAAGTGGACATCACCCTTTTACTGTATAAAATGCAATAAAATCGGTTTATAACTAATTACTCAAAGATAATTGAGACCATTTCTGGAAAAAGGGCCCAAAAAACAAAAAGAGCGCGCTTCAGACAAAAGTTGATTTTCGAGACCAACCTCCTAAGATGGGTTATCAGAAAAGTGACCGTAGGGAACATTTGAAATTTGAATCGCCTTGTTTGTGATTGGCTCCAGTAAGTTACCTTGATTTCAAAACCTGGTCACTCAAAAGTGACCAGGTTACTAAAAAAATTTGCTGTCAGGCTGTCAAAGTAAGTATACAAAAGTTAGAAGGGGGCTGAGAGTTTGTTTGAGGGGAAAAACCTGTAAAAATTAAACAAACATTGCTTTCATTTTTGTTAAAGTCCAGGTTAAATCAATGATATTTTGCGGTCTCGAAAAGTGGATATTTTACGAGAACTAGATTTCGCACCCAGATGTATAAAATTTGAAACTTTGATCTTGAAGATACATATTTCAGAGTTCATACAATTTTTGAATCGTTAGTAGGAAACAATGTCTAACAGATAATCAAAGTCTCAAATAGATAATTATGGCCAAGAAATATCCGAGATGAAGAAACTTTATTCATAAAAGAGAAAACTTCAAAACCTTTGAAAGTTTCTGAAAAAACATTGACAAATACTTTGACTAAATTTAACATTAATAGGTCTATTTTCTTCTTCCGCTCTTTTGCAGACAGTGCAAGAATAGGTATTTCATCGCAGGCTCTAGGCATTGCTCAGGCAGCTCTCGATTGTGCCATAGATTATGCTGATAAGAGAATAGCTTTTGACAAGCCTATCTTAAAACTCCAAGCTGTTCAGGTATGAATATGAAGCTTAATAAACCTCTCAATTTTAAGTATTTAATGTGTTCTAGAATTCAACCATTTACTGCATCCATACAAAAAGGATTACATTATCCTGTGATGCAGTATATCTATGTATATTGAAAAGCGCTGCTATTCATAATCTTTTCTGCATCGAGAAAATAAAGGGATGAATTCTAGAACGCTACCATAGATTATTCAAACCGTAGAGTAAGCGAGAGTCAATAGAATGGACAGCCTGCGAGATCAATTCTGATAAGAGCGGAAATAAAATACGGCCTCTGATTGGCTGATGAGCCTGCGTCCAAACTTTTTTGACCTTGTGGAAAATAACAAGGGGTTTTTGCTCCAAGCAAAAATTCTGTGAATCGATTTGGGGGAAAAAATTTTTTTTAATGGAATGATGCGTTAAACATGGCATTCTTGTTCAAAATGGAGCTAGCACACTTTTGCCGAAAGCTATATAAGGGTCGATGCAGATGAAAAAACCTGCCAAAATAACAATGGGAGCACTAAAAACTCACAAAATTCACTCCGCAACTTATGAAATGCATTTAAATGCTCGATCGCGATGGCGACGCATGGCACTAATAATGGGAGATTCCCTTCTAATAATACTGTCACTTTATCAAGAAGTGAGCAATAAGAGATGACTTTCCTTTGACACTGGTGCCACACAGTACCATTAATCAGGTGTGGATCACAACTCTAGTGTTGAATTACTCTGTGAATCTTCCTTGTCACCATAGAGAAAGAGACGAAACTGAGTGAGAATCTTCCATTATTAGTGCCACACACCACCATCTTGCTCGTGCATTTAAATGCATTTAATGAGTTTCGGAGTAAATTTCGTGAGTTTTTAGCGATACCAACGCTATATTTTCAGGTTTTTGCACCTAAGTCTACCCTTAAATCGCTTACAGCAAAAGTGTGCATGTCAACAGCTCCATTGATGAAGTATTGGCAAAGTGAAAAGTGGTACTTTAAATGAAACTGAAAACCAGAGATAGTCTCTGATTGGCCAGTAACCTACGTCCAGATTTTTTTTGGCCTTACGGAAAGTAAAATACATCGTTAGTAATTTTTTCGGATTATTTTTCTTGCAACTGGTACAAAATTTTGCAATCCAATATTCTTAAAATCAATTGTTCAGATTTTTACGATCAAGCTGATGTATCACAAGTAGTAAATAGATTCAAACTTGATATACTTATTGATGATTGGAAATGGCAGTCTCCAAAATTCTGGAGTTGCATTGTTTGCCTCGTTTGCAAACTCTTGTTTGCTCTTTGATCCAACAATAATGGTCTAAGATCATTCACTTTTTAGGATATCCTGTATTCCGGTTTCAATTTCAATATGTTTCCTAAAATTTTGCTTTTTGCACATTTTGTAGTTGCGTCTTGCAGAGATGGCAACTCGTCTGGAGGCAGCCAGACTTATGACTTGGAAAGCAGCAGTTATGAGGGATGCGGGTCTTAAATTCACAAAAATAAGACATCTGACAAAAACATTGAAAATTACCCCCATAATTTTTAAAAGGAAAATTTTTTTCCACCATTCAGAAAATGCTTGGTCAGAAGTAATAACTTCCAACTTCAAAATAGTTGGCAGCATATTCCCGGGGTTATTTCCTTCCTTTTTCTTTTTTGTCATCTATGTTACTCCATTCCTGAGAGAGAATTTGAGCAAGTTCACATTTAGTGCAGACATATTTATGAAATTGATTGAATAAGTTTTCATTGAATAACACAATTGACACGGCAAATCTCCCAAAGATCAGCAATAACAGGCTATGTAATTTTTTTTTACTGACCCACAAATCAATCATGGCAGTCAAAGGACATAAATCATACTTAGCATTTGGAAATCAAGAAGACCGAAATTACTTTTCTACCATGAATGACCAGAATAGAAACAGGCCAAATGCAGATTAGCACTCGAATAGAAGTCCCCCAAACCAAACTTAAAACCTGCTCCAAATTCAACTTTTTGAAAGTTTGGTCAATTTTCCATTACAATCAGAGACCAGGGTCGGACTGGCCAGGGCCGCTAGGCCGCGATCGCGGCCTAAAGTTTCGCTTTTTGAGGCCCAAGGGGCCCCGCAGGGGGCCCTCGATGGGGCCCCCGAATGGATAAAATGGAAAAATTTAGGAATGGAAAAATTTAGGAATGAAAAAAAGATAATATATCAAAGAAGACAGTAAATAGATTACTCTAAAGGAAAACCATTGTAAGCTAATTAAAATTGCTTAATATAAGGATTGAAAAAGCATCGAGACTGGCCAAGTCCACTCTAGTCCAAGATGCGGACCGACATTTGGAAAATCTGGGGCCCCCGAACGTTTAAAAAGGAGCCTTCGAATGGATTAAAACGGGGCCCCAATCGGGGGAAAAACGGAGCCCCGGGCGGGTCAAAATGGGGGCCCCCCAAAAGGTTTAAAAAAGGGGCCCCCCGAACGGTCAAAACGGGGCCCCTCATCCCCCCAAAAAATATCGAAAGAATAAACTGGGAAGAAAAAGATAAATACTGGCAAGAAAAACGAAAAAATGACAATTCGTGTAATTGCAAGCGAGAGGCGAGTCTTAGGAGTCTACCATTATGTCTTATATTTTTTAAAAACAAGTTTTCCTCTTTTCCTTCTTTTCAAAATCATAACTTGCTAAAATGATCTCTATCTCATAAATAATTACTCAGTTCTCTTACAAATGAAACCTTAAAAAACTCATTAAAATTGGGTTTTTAGGACGTAAAATTTTAAAAATTTTTCCGGGGAGGGCCCCCGGACCCCCCGTCAACACCGGGGGGGTATTCCATACCCCCAGACCCCCCGGTAAGTGAGACACGTGAAAACAGATGGCGTCACTTTACCCCCCCCCCCAAAAGAATGAATATCTAACTCCACCACCGAAGATAATAAGTTATTTATCCTGGACTAGAAGCCGCAGCCGAGCATATGCTCTACCTGATATTTGGGTGGGTTTAAAAAGGCCCAAATAGAAAGCCCACTGCGATCTGGATCTTTTAATAAGTCTACGTAATAACTAAAAAATTAGAAACAGAGAGCTTTCATTATCAGTTGAAAAATAGTGTAAAAACTGCTTCGTTTTAATTTAAATTTTTTAAAAAATGGTCTGAGGGGGGCCCCAAAATGGAGGGAGGGGCCCCCAAATTGACTGAGCGGCCCAACATTTAGAGAGCCAGTCCGACCCTGCAGAGACGAACCGGTTTAAAGAATTTTAAGGTGGGGGAGGGGGTGGCAAGAAATAATTGAGACCTTCCTATCTATAATATCTGAAGACATGGTTCCTTCTTTTGCTGATATTTGAGGTCCCTTTTGATTTTTGGAACCGATTCCGGTTCAGTTTTTGTTTCCGATTTTGGTATTGCTGCAATTCACATTCCAGCTTAGTCTGGAATTTCGGTTCTGGTTCGGAACCGGTTCTGTATCGGTTCTTATTCTAATGATAAAGTATCTTCAAAAAGAAACCTAAACAATTAAATTCAAAAATTTGTTCAATAGAGTAATTTGTTTACTATTACCGAAGGCGGAAAAGAAAAAATTTGGGGGGGGAATGGAGCACTAAAAGAAATGTATCAATTAAATTGCTATGAATTTATCAACTTTTTTGGTGGGCTCCAAGCCACATAACTTTTGTTTCATTAGCCATCAGCTGATGTGGGACCGAAATTCCGGCTCCAGATCCAGTTAAATAGAACGGTTCTTCATTATACGAGGTTCTTCATGACCCTAATGTCCTTTTCACTTTCAATAATTTAGGGAAACTTGGGGACAAAACACATTTTGTACATGTTCTTCCGTGAAATTGACACTTTGGTGTCATATGCAAAGGGGGAAGGGGCGGCAATAGTCCCCTGACACCCTTGTAATTCTCATAGGATTATTTGCAACAGTTATTTTTTTTAAAAGGGGTAATTTGTATTACCTTAACTACGGATTGTCCCCATACACCCATTAAAGCCTGGAAGGATTTCCTGAGACACCAAGTCATACATCCATTCAAGTCCGAAAAGATTTTGAGACCCCAAAGTTTGCCGGCCGCATCTTGCTACACTAGCTACATTAACTCATCTTCTTCCGGTGTTGTAACTTGGGGTTCTGGTTCTGCTTCGCAGCCCTGGTAGGTTTACATAAGATTATATTGATCAGTTTTGATGTTTTTCTTTTCTCATATCTTTTTGCAGTATTCTTCAATGGCAAAATTCACCTCATCTGAAGCAGCCACTTTTGTCTCCCACAATGCAATTCAGATACTCGGAGGAATGGGTTATGTGACTGACATGCCAGCAGAAAGACACTACAGGTAAGTTGTGTAGTAATTCTTTTCATAACTTATTTCCTAGACAGTAAGTAAATAACATAAAAGAAACAGGTGTGTGGGAAATTGCTGAAAAACAGGGAAAAAAATTTGGTGAGGACGATTCGGCTCATATTGCAGCCAATTTCAACTCAAAAATTTAAAAAAATAAAACAGCAGTGAAAAAGTCATTTTAAAACATAGAGAAAACAGTACTCCTAAAAATGTAAACCGTTCACACATTTTGAAATCATTTTTTACTATTGTTTTATTTTCTTTAAATTTTTGGGTTGAAATTGGCTGCAATGAGAGCCGAAACGTCCTAACCAAATTTTTTTCGTGTTTTCCAGCATTTTCCTGGACATCTGTTTCTTTCATATCAAATTGTCGCTAGTTCGTTCTCTCTTTGTGTTTTTTTTAAATAAAAAGCATTAGACACAAAAAAAGGTCGATCCAGACACTGCAGACAGACCTCAAAGTTAATTTTACGTTGGATATCAACCAATCAGAATAGTGGATTCACATTCACATTCACACCAAACTTTATTCGCGCCTTGCAGTTGAAGGTAGGAAATTTATCAAGGCAAAGCTTACCTAAACGTTTTGTATACCATCTAATTTATACTTTATTTGCTCACAGGGATGCACGTATAACTGAAATTTATGCTGGAGTAACTGACGTTCAGAAGCTAGTCATTGCTGGTTTACTTGCTAAGGAGTATGGCCTAGAAGTGCGTTAAAATTCCAATTCCTTAAATGTAACTTTTTTAAAGTTTTAAAAAATACACGTACCTACTTTTTAATTTATTTTTTTTAAAAACTGCCTTATCGTTTGTTATAGCTGTCCCCCACCTTCTTCTTAATACTGGCGGATACAGGAATTTGTCTTTCTCTCTCTCTCCTCCCATTTGAAATTGTGCGTTAGAAAAGGACAGAGATAGGGGCTAAAGTCACGTGATGGCCCCCTCTGTTATCCTTTTCTAACACATAAGCTTAAATGGCTGGAAAGAGAGAGACAGACAAAGTCCTGTATCCAGCACACAGTGGATCAAAACATGGAATTTCCCGGACATCATTTTATGAATGAAAATCAAGACTATAAACAATAAATAACAAAGTAACTTAAAAATGTGTTCAATCGTTCATTTGACAGGTTAAAATGAGTCACATAACATGGTTTTTTTCAAGCAAATATTGACTCTTAAAATTTTTGAAGCATAAAACAAGAATACGTAATTTCCACAAAAATCCATATTTCGATCCCACTGTGCAGCTTTAGGGAAGGTCAAGTCCCAGGTAAAACCACTTGTTTTGGTTGCGTCTCAACTTGCGTGGCCGTGGCTGTGTAAGTGTTTTACGTCATGTTTTTAACCATTTTTTGTAAAACTGGAAATTTAAAAATGTTTTTTAAAGTATGAGCGCAAGGTTTATTATTAATCATTTTCGCATGAAAGACGTCTTTTACAGTTTGTCTGTTCTAGAATGCGCTCCATTTAGAACAGGCCTATGAATGTCAAAAAAAGTGAAAAAATAGCTGACTTTGCTGTTCAGGACTCATAATCAAGGGGTGAGAAGAGGAGTCAAGGGGGGCTAAATAAAAAAAACCATGTTGGTTAACGTAAATCACATACTTTTGACTAGAAAATAAAAAAAAAAACCGACCAAATCTAGGATGGGGTTGTTTTGGGCCCTTATTGATGCCCCTCCTATTTTCTACTCAATTTATAATTTTTTTTTTTAACATTTTGAGCTAAGTAATTTAATTTATTTTAAATTAAAATTTTTTATACTTAAATTTTTAAATATTTTTTTTTCTTTTTAATTTTTTTTCAAATAATTCAAAATTCTTTTCCATAATTTTAAATTTATAATTTTTTTAAATGGGGCTGTTGCACACTTTTGCTACAAGCGATTTAATAGTTTCTTCTGGTGTAAAAACCTCCAAAAATAATGATGGCAGCACTAAAAACGTCCAATATCCACTCTGAAACTCAATAAACACTTTTATTTGCGCGGGCGTAATGGTGGCCGAGGGCAGTAACAATGGGAGATTCCCATCTAACAATACTGTAACTCCATCAAAAATTGACCAATTAGAGATGAATTTCATTTGACACCGGTGTCACTAATATGTCTTGGTACCATTCATTGGATCACTACTCTGATGACTAATTATTCTGTGAATCATTCTTGTCAGCATAGAGAGAGTGACGGAATTAAGATAGGAATCTCCCATTGTTACTGCCCTCAGCCACCATTACGCCCTCAAAAATGAAAGCGTTTATTGAGTTTGGGAATGGATTTCGGAAGTTTTTAGTGCTGCCATCGTTATTTTTGGAGGTATTTACACCAGCATAGTTTATTCTTAAACTATTAAATCGCTTGTAGCAAAAGTGTGCAACAGCCCCACTGTAAATAATTTATTTTTTATTTTTTTAATTTTAAAGTCTTACTTGATTATTTTTTTAATATTATAGCTCAACACTGAAGGGGGGGGGGATCTGACTGATTATAAACAGACTGGAAAAAAAAAAACTTACCAGTATTGATGAAAGCGAGGAATTGGAACGCCATCAGGATTGCAAGAATGATTAGGTGCTGATATTGCTCTACCCTCTGATTGCTTCTTTAAAGAATGGTGAAACTTTTTTACGAGAAATTCTAAAAGATGACACTAGATTGTTTCTAGGAAGAAATGATGTGAGCGTGTTTAAATCGTTTCATGAAAACTGATGCTGGAAAGCAGTGTGAGTGCTCGAATCGTCCGATACATCAAAATATAACGAACGCTCTGGGCTACACTTAAAAAATGCAACTTTACCGAGCTGTAAACTTGGTTACAGATTTTTCAATTTTGGTTAAAACTCCTTAGGCGGGAAAACAAAGACTTCTGAGCAGACCAACAACTTCAAAACATTTCTTTCAAGATGAATCGGTAAAAATATCTCATTCCATTGCTACTGACTGACTTTTTGTCTTTGCATTTTTTTTACAATGTTTTCTTTCAGCAGATTTTTTTTGAACTCTCATATCCTCTTGCGCGTGCATGCGTGGCATTGTAAATGGATTTGATGTTGACAGACCTAAAACTGGGCGGAATGTATGGACAGTGCCCCCAGTGATCACCACAGATTCTCTCCAAAAACTAAAACAAGTGGCAATGCGAGGCGACCGACAAACTTCAGTCTGAAAGCACTTTTATAATAGAAACAGGGACCACTCCACAGAGAGAAAAATATCACAAAGTCGTTATTGTAAAGGAAAAGAGAACAATATCAATACATGTATTCCTTTTTCGTAAAAAAACACACCGGCCGTAATGAAATATAGAGTGTTTACCTTACCAATTGTTTACATTTGAATCTTGATCACGTGGTCATGTTCTTTGTTTACCTTTTTTCAAAGATTATTTTGTGTACTGTATCAGTACGCTGCTGTAGGAGTGAACCAGAGTAATCTCTGGAGTGAACCAAGTGAACAGTGAACCCTAATGCAATAAAATCACGTATAATTATTTTCTTGGTATAGATATAGTAATTTTATGAAAATCTTCTTCTTTTATGTCTCGGGAACATACGCGCAATTCAACATCAAATAAAACATACAACAGTCTGTCAAAATTGATTACTTAAAACAAATGACAAGAAACGCGCTTTCGATCATCCATCTATCTATCGGAAACTCCTCTGATGAATTTAGCAACGCGTCCACTGTCACTGATTGTTTTGTTTTTGTTGAGGTGTAATCACAATTTTGTGTTACTATGAATAAATTGTGTTTTCTTGCTTAAAGGACGTGTCACTTTTGTGTTTTTCGGGGTGAATTTCGTAATTACTTTACTTTCTACTTACTTCTTCAAAATGTGGGCTGTCTTTGTTCATTTCGGTCTTCAAGAGCCTCAATAGGAAGTGATGTATCCTGCAACCTGCAGTCTCAACAATTTTAGTGTTATTAGTCAAATCAAGAGGACAGCTATGAGAATAACTCTTTTTCGACAGCCGAATTATAAAATAATTACACAATGTATAAATTTAAAATAAGGAAGAGATTGTTCATCCTGCTAATCTCAGTCCTGATTGTAGTCTTTCTTTTCTCAAGGAAATACGCCCGCCCTGAAAATTTGGAAGTCAGCGATCCTGAAAATGTTGCTCCTAAGTAAGTGATTACTTGGTCACAGTAGGTAATTTAATTTTCAGCGCTCATCAAGAGCCCACAGCCTACGGCTATTTTGGAAACCGTGCACTCTCTAGTGATGGGGCCAATGTTTTCGAAGGCGTAGAGTCGGGGAATAAGTTCAGATTGTTTTAATTTGTCGCAATCGGTCGCTTCATCAGTATTTTACTGTTTTTCCCATAAGCGTTGGTTGTGTTTTACCTACCTATTGATAGACCCACTGCCCATGTAGCATGGGGTGCAATTTATGGCAAAATAGCCGTCAAATTTTTGCAATTTTATCATCTGAACATAAAGTTGTAAATATAAGGCATAGAAGTTGTAAGGAAATAGCAAAAAATTGAAATTTTTCGGAGCTGGCTTTTTCTGCCCTACTTTTTGCGCATGTGTCACTTCCACCTATGCCTGTGTGTCTATGTGTCAAAAGTTGCAACTTTATTGCAACCTTGAGGGAGGAGAACTGTCCATTTGTTGTTGAAAAATTGCCATTTTATATGCCTGTTTCACTAAAAGAAAATGTTGTATGCCTGTTACTGGGGAGTCATAATTTTTCTGGAAATATCCTGCTATTTTTTTTTTTTTTGGCCTGCCAAACTCAAAAATTGTATTTCAAATGAGTGGTAAAATTGTGAAAATAAAAGAAAATTAATATCATCAAAGCCTTTTAATGCGGGATACAAAAGGTAGAAGTGCTGAGAAGATTTAACCCTTACCGGTCCACGGCCGTTTTACCCGGCCGCCGTAGTGGGTCCGCGTACTTTTTGCCAATTTTCGGCCTTTTTCGGGTTATCCCAAAAAAGTGAAAATATGCGAAGGAAGACAAGGTCAAGCCAGCTGTCAGCATTGCCGACTGCGAGACTAGTTCCTTAAGTGTTCTTCGGAGCCGCCACATGCTGGACGAGTCGTATATATCAGACATCGGACTGCAACAAGTTTAAACTTTCGTGTCGAATATATCCGACATTGGACCTAAATGGGTTTTTCCTTTTGTCGGATGTATCCGACATTGGACCGAAAAGGGGTTTAGGGGCTCATGGAAAATTTATGATTTGCCTGTGAATAGGGGCAGAGGGCCCCCTGTCAGCCCTGTGCTGCTTGTTTTACCATATATAGCTTGTAATTAATCCTCTTTTTGCAATCCTATATGTTTAAGAAAAGTCAACGGAGCTCATACTATGTCTCTTCTGAGCTAAGTAATTTCATATTTTTGTCCATCACAAACCAATCATTTTATTATAATTTTTTCTTTGTTGAAAATTTTTAGGAAACCGGAGGAATTTTTTCTCGCTGTTGTGGTTTGTGGTCTACGTTCCGAAGAAGCACTAGTCATGGTGAAATCTGCGCTGGTATTTAAAGAGTCTATGCTTCTCAAACTGATTGTTATAACAGAAGATCCTTTGAAGAAATATCTTCAAGAGAAGGTAATAAAGATCTTGCTTTTTTTAATGTCCTATAACCGAAGATGAACCTAATAGGTGGAAATAGGGGGGGGGGGGGGGATTACCCCCCTCCTGAAAATTTTGGAAACAAAAATTGTAGCCATTTGGCCGTACGATTTGGCACATCCCAAAATTTCGGCTACTCCGGAGAATTCAAGGAGTACAAACAAAAAGGTTTTTAAAATACAGCATATGTACAGCCCAAAATTTGCCTGGATTGTAAGAGTAAAAAGGCCATTCAGGAGCTTGGTGGTCTCAGTTATCTAGGACCAAACGCATGAGATGCAAGAAAAACAAAAACAAAAGGGTCTCAGTTTTTTGCCGGCTCAGCCTCCCCCCCCCCCCCCCCCCCCCGATAAAAATTCCTAGTTCCGCCTATGGAACCTGACCAGTGACCCCTCACAGTTTACCTGTTATTTTCAGCACTTTGATCCATTGAGGCATTTTTTACTAGTGTATCTCACAGTGAAGCCCTCACTAAATCACTGCAAAATTTCCACATTCCTACATAAACTTTCTCACGCTAATAGGTGCAAATGTTTTTGATGGAAAATTGTGGAATTTTGAGGATTACTATTGTGGAAGTAATTATTCTGTAAAAATTTCATTTTTCCAACAGCATCGTTATTTCTATTTAAGTACGGCAAAATTTCCATACACCGTGTGGACATTTTTTGGTGTAAAAATTAAATAAATATTGATGAAGATTTGTCTTTGATTCCACAGTTCTTACAATACGATTTGTACCTTTTAAACGCAGCAAAATTTTACACTTATGGAGAAGAGTGACCAAATTTTGTTAAAATGTCCATCAAAATTCAGTCCAATTGAGAGAAATAAAAATTGCACTTCCAAAATTTCAATTTCTTCCAAAAAGAATGTTTATTCTTTTTCCGCAAGCCATTGACTTCTGTGATCCAGCATATTCTGGCCCTTCGTGGAGAACTGTCCTATCTCTTCCTTCATGCTCATTAATTTGATGGGAATCTAAACCTGTTTGATGGGCATGCTATCTATTGAATCTATCTCATTGGAAGTAATCTGCATCTAGTTATAGTTAGTTGTTTTGATTTTTCAGCTAAATGATTGGGTGGTGCAGTCAAACGAAACGTTCAGTTACGAGATTCATCCAGTTTCATTTCCGTCCACAAACAAAAATGAATGGAGACAATTGTTCAAACTGTGTGCTGCTCAACGGTTATTTTTCCCTGTAAGTGTTGTCTTTTTCTTCATTTAAATTCTGCCGATTCCTTTAATGTGCTTTCGATGGTTAGGCAGCTTAACGTTACTGCTCCCTACAATTAGTTTGAGGAGAAATTCTCTATCTCTCGCTTCCAGTGGTGTAGCATCTATGTTAGCAGCTTTTACATTTCCTCAGCGGAATCCAATGCACCTAATTTTACATTTTTTTTTCATCAGAAATTTGCTCAATCACAGCTCTTCATTGAAAGAATGTTATGTATGTATAGTTGCAAGCAGTAGGCTTCTCATAGAAGGACTAAAACACCGCTCTGTTGTGAAAACGAAATCTCTGTCGACTTAAGTAAGAAGAGGTGAGGAGGGGGTTACCCGCGGGTTTGAGTTGCACAGTTGCAAACCTATTTGATTTAATGATAATGATCTGATCCTCTGTGTTCCCCCCCCCCCCCCAGTTTTTTTTAACGCAAGGTTTGGGCAGCTGGATTTTCCTACTACTACTACTACTACTATTACTAAAATTGGAATGCTAAGCAAACCACACTCAACCAAGAGTAACCCGTGACTCCATCTTCTTCCATTGTGTACATGCATAAAAAAATCAGCCTGTGTGAGACGTTATTAGCTCATGGAGCACGATAAATAACATTTTTATTTTTCTTTCAATCACTGAACCGTGCATTCTTTTTTGAACCTGTTCCAGGACCTGTTGCCTCACATTGACTCACTTCTGTATGTAGATACTGACACTCTATTTCTTACTCCGTTGAAGAATATCTGGGAACATTTCTCCCTAATGAATTCAACACAATTTGCTGCTCTAGCTCCTGAGCATGAAGATCCAAACGTTGGCTGGTACAACCCGGGTTTGCTCAACACCCTTTCTATGGAAAACTGGGTAACATACTTTGATGCTTCAATTATTTGTTCGTGATAAGTAAACAGTTTTCAACTGATGACCATTTTTTTTTACCAAAAAAACAAAGAAAATAAATAAACTAACAAAAAACATCAAAAAAGACCAAAACAAAAAGAAACAAAAAAAACAAAAAACCAAGAAAAAAATGGGGGGAAAAATCCGCGAGTACACCAGTCCTTGTATGATCTTGAGATACTTCCTTTCCACAGGGTGTCACGGTAGGTGCAGTTTCCCTCTTGTCCTTTCACCTTACTGTGAGGCAGAGACAAATAGAGACGGAGCACTAAGCTAAAATACATAGGGAAGAATTAAGGCATGCCAAATTCTCGCGGATTCACCAAAATCGTTGCATGGTGTTGAACGGTGAGCACTGTTGAGCACCCTCTGCTTCACTTCCCAGCCCCACCCTGCCTATCACCCCGTGTTTACCGAATGTCACTGTTCAACACCATGCAACGATTTTGATGAATTCGCGACAAACAGACGTGCCTTTGCTGCAGCTAGTCAGTGCTCCGTCTCTATTTGTCTCTGCCGTGAGATACCTTGGTCTTGGTGGGTGGTAGGTACCATGGCTTTCAAAAGAAAGTACTGCTCAAAATTCTTTTCGTTAAATTTCCCCGTTGTTTCCGTCAGAAGTTTTGATCGTTCATGACCTACTTTTGAAAGGGGCATTCTGATTTGTCTTCAAACACTTAAAAGCTGCAAAATTGTTTAAAGGTTGCGGAGATTTAAAAGAGTAAACATTTCGATCAAGGAACTTTCTTTTGGAGGTCATAGTACCTCCATTCCTTCTTCTCCCCTTTTTGTATTCTCAGTCCAGTCGTTTGCTGTGAAATACCAGCATAACAAACATATGGTTTGGGTGGCTGGACTTTGATCAACGGTACTTTTAAGTGCCACAGATTTATGGAACCATGAGCCATTAGAAAATAGAGAATAATGTATGTCTCTGCTGCAGGCGCCTAGAGCATTGTCTCTATTTGCCTCTGATGAAATTAATGTAAATTGGACTAATCATTTTTATTTATTTTTATTTGATTGCAGGTGTTAACTCAGGTGTGATGCTCATGAATTTAACAAGAATGAGGAGTATGGGGTGGACGAAGTATCTTGCTCCAATTTATCAGGAGTTTAAACATAGACTGACTTGGGGTGACCAAGATATTATAAATATCATTTTCTATTATCATCCAGGTAGATCTTCAGTCTTTTTCAAGTATAGGTTTCATTTTAGAAGTGTAGGCGCAGCAAGAGATAACAGAGTCCACGCACCACCTATCTCGCCCGTAGTGCCAGCTTTTTTTTTGGGTCACAACAAAGCAACATCCAATGGCTCCTATATGGACTGTTGAGAAAATATGTTCATGTCAGTTGCCAATCAAAACGAAGCATCAATGTTTTGGTCATTGGTCAACAATCCACTTAGGAGCCATTGGATGTTGTTCCCCCTGTTATTTTGTTGAGTCCCCGAAAATAAAATCGTCCTCCACGCGATCGGCTAGTGCATGATCCGGATGATCTCTGTTGTTTATGGGCACAGCTCTCCGATAATCTTTGGCGATTTTTCAATTTTCATTTCTTCAAATCAAAAGCAAATGTGCCTGGGGCTTTGAACTTTTGATTTTTAAGCGCTCCTTAATGAGAAGCCAATTCTCAAATTCATTTCCATTACACTTTTTTTTTTACTACAAATCGTTTTCATTTGTACTTTACTCTTACTAATGATTGATCTACTTCTTTGTTTTAGAATGTTTGTATGTTTATCCTTGTTCTTATAATTATCGACCGGATCACTGCATGTATGCCAGTGTCTGCCAGGACGCTGAAAAAAATGGAGTAAATGTCGTCCATGGTTCTAGATCCAGTTTTCAAACCAACAAACAACCCGCTTTCAAAGCGATGTATCAAGCTTTTCTAGAGGTAAGTTTTAACTCTGTCTCAGAACACCATGGATTTTGAAGTCTTGGATAGTCAGATAGAGAAGCGAAAGTGTTTTTGAGAGAAGGATATCTAGGAACTTTCGTTGCGGAATCGAGGAGTCAATCGGCAGGCAAGGTCTTAAGAAATAATCAGAGAAAGAAATATTTAACAGTCAATGATGTATTGAATAATGTAACGGAAAGAGTCAAATGAGAAGGGAGAAGATTCATATTATAAACTTCAACGGTTTCAACCCTTTATTTTTACTTCTGAGATCATGCAGAATCCCAAGTAGCGTAGATGGCAACTTGGTGCAACTCAATCATCAAAAGTCGGCAACTTTATAGTCTGTCAATTAAATAGCAACTCTTTTACCAAAATAGTTGCAATAAGTAGAAAAAAAGTAACACAAGAATAGCGTTTTTTTTGTTAGACTGGTAGTACCCAAAAGTTGCAGTAAAATCATCTTAACACTTAAGTGGTCGGCCATTTTTGCACAGGCGTATTCACGGTGGTTGGGCATTTTTGCCACTTTTCAACAATTTTTTTGAATATAATAGACATGAGATAAAAATTTCTTACTAACATATTCTGAAAGCTGTTATTTTCTTCTTTCAATTGCATATTTTAGTAAAATTTTACACTCAATAATTGTTTGACCCCCAACTCCCTCAAAATCCTCCCTGTTTTGTTTTCCGAAAAAAACTAGGTACAAGGGTTTCTCCTATATGATAAGTTGAAATAAAATTTGAAAAACAGAAAAGAAGTAAAGTTTTATTGATGACAACTTCAGAAACAACATCTAGATAACGTTTAGAAATTGCCGTATTTCGTCTTCTTTACTTCGTTTTGCCATGATCACAACACAATCAAACCAAACAGTAACTTGAGTAACCTCAATTATGGACAAAAAACAATAGAGAAGCAAAACGCACTAAGATCGCCCGCAGTAGTAGCCGAGATGTGCTTCGCCCTAGCGGATTTTTGGAACCCTAGATACCCTCATGCAACCACCATACCAAGCATGTTGATGTTTTTTAACGTCCGCTATATTTAATACGCGTGCAAACATGGAAGACGTTTATAAACGGCTTTGACCGCCAATGGCAAAATCCATTTGGACGTTTATAAACGGCTTTGACCTCTTAAGTGTTAAAGTTGCAACCAAATAGTAATGATAATGAAATTTATCGCAATATTTTACATTATTTTACAAGAATAAAGTTGAACAGGATATTTTTCCGGAGTTTGGGTGGGGAGAGGGTTGATAGTTTTTGGAACAGATAAAATTGTCAAAAAAATTGCAAAATATTGTGATTTTTTTAAAAAATTGCAAAATATTGTGATTTTTTTAAAAAATTGCAAAATATTGTGATTTTTTTAAAAAATTGCAAAATATTGTGATTTTTTTAAAAAATTGCAAAATATTGTGATTTTTTTAAAAAATTGTTTTCTACTTACTTTCAAAACAGTTAAAAGTTCATTGCAATGAAATCGTGGAAAATCACTCGTACGATGAAAAAAATTTGACAATTTAGCTGCAACTTTTTCCAACTTTTTTCCAAAAAATTGCAATTTTCCCGTCGCAAAATGCTACTTTTGATCAGGCAGTAAACGCCTTTAGAAACATGTGTGAAGACTGACTAGTTTTTTCCTGTTGATTCCGAGAACACCTTGGATTCCCCTCTCTCCTCTGACTGTGTCATTTGGTGAAAACTAGACAGACTTTTTTTACAATGCTTCATATCTTTTCCGTATCTTTGTTTTTCTTTCTTTTTTCTCAGCAGTTCATTTTTAATTATTGAATTTTCCTTGATTAAATTGCGCCCCTAAAGACCTTGCACCTCCCTGCAGTTGCTGCTTTGCTACCCCCAAGTTACGCCAATGGCTCCATGTGCATTCTTGACTATCAAAACTTTTGCCAGTACATCCGTTTTTCCCTTTTTCCTTTTCTATCCTTAGTTCAATGGGGCTATTGCACACTTTTGCTATAAGCGATTTATCAGTCGTTTCTGGCGTAAAAACCTCAAAAAATAACGATGGTGGCACTAAAAACTTCCAAAATCCACTCCTAAACTCAATAAACGCAGTTATTTGCGCGGGCGTAATGGTGGCCGAAGGCACTAACAATGGGAGATTCCCATCTAACAATTCTGAAACTCCATCAAGATGTGACCAATTAGAGACTACTTTCATTTGACACCAGTGTTACTTGGTGTTGCGGTGCCATTCATCGGATGTGGATCATCACTCTGATGACTAATTACTCTGTGAATCATCCTTGTCAGCATAGAAAGAGTGACGAAATTAAGATAGGAATCTCCCATTGTTAGTGCCTTCGGCCACCATTACGCTCGCGCAAATAACTGCGTTTATTGAGTTTAGGAGTGGATTTTGGAAGTTTTTAGTGGTGCCATCGTTATTTTTTGAGGTTTTTACGCCATAATCGACTATTAAATCGCTTATAGCAAAAGTGTGCAATAGCCCCATTGTTTGCTTTGAAACTTGAAACTCAAGCGTGGCAAGCAAATGATTTGAGCAGTTGGGCTTTCCTGCTGATTTATGATACTATTAATCATTTCTTTTTGTTTCAGTTTCAACTAGGAACTGATCCGTATGAGAATTTATTGTTACCTTTATCAAGGTATCTCGATGATGTCAGCGACTCAAACTGCGGACAAATTCGACACGTTTTCACAAAAATTATGACAAATTTTTTACCTCAGAAACTCCCATTTAGATAGCCCTTTGCTTTCCAAGCTCTATATTTTATCATGTTGTTGCCTTTTATTAACTCGCCTTATGTTTAAATGAGGAGTTGGGTGCAAAAACGACACTCCCCAGATTTGCTTAAAATGGGAGAAATGTCTTTGTTGCACCCAACACCACAAATGATCTCATTGTTTTATGATCAAAATTAAATTTTGATTGTTTGTTATTTTCAAATGTCTAATAAAATTTTTACTAAACCAAATGAGTATTATTAGAGAACGAAAAGTATGTCACCCGAGTGAAAAATAACCTATTAAATGTGACTTTCTCAGTAATATTAGATACTAGCCGTTCCAGGCGCCCTCCACGGCCAGCATTCAAGGGATACGGGCTAGTTGGTTTTTTCTTTAAAGAATCACAATGGTTGTTAAACAAACGATTGAAGAAGTATGGTAAAAATTACTGACAAAAAATGACAGATCAAAAGTATCGCAGTGCTCAGGTTTAAGCGATGAGCGTAAGGACCGAGGGAGTTGCCACAGTCTTAAGACAGGCGAAGAAAATTGTCAGTTTGAAAGACCCAAGTGCTCAAGAGATTCGGGAGAAAACAAAGATCACCACCACTCACACTACATTGCCCGATGAAACTCTGCCGAGTGTGGAACGTGCGAGGGAAGGAGCAGATAAGAGAGTCCAGAGCAGCGACACGGCTCGGAGGAGGGAAGGCAAGTGACAGAATAAGTCCCCTTCCCCTCCAATTTTAAAATTTAATTTGCGTCGCTCACAGACGACTTTTTCGATTTTTTTTTCAGAGATCTCCTCAAAATACCCTAAGGAATCATGCCAAATTTGAGGGAAATCGCTTCAGTCAATTTTCAGGAAAATAGAAAATACATTTTGGGGGAGCGTCAGCTTTACATTTATAATGTGTCTTGACTGTATTTCGATAACTGCAATTGTTGCTGCAGAAATGGAACCTATTTCTTGAACACCCTACGTAGTAGAAAAGTCAAGGGAGTGTAAGTAAGTGTTGCGAGAGCGGATTTATGAATAGGTCTTCTGACTGTTTTGAATAAGCAACTATTCCTTGCCAGTAATGCTTTCGATATCACTTTGAAAGAACAGGATGGCAGGAGACTTATTTGTATCCCTGCTACCCTAATACTTCCGCCAAGCATTAATTATTCCTATCATACAAATACCTTCTCTACTCATACCATGATCTAACTACACAGGTCAGTCAATCCGGTCCATCATAAATAAAAACCAAGTTTTACTGTCGTAAATCTTATATTATATTTGCAAGAATAAAGCTAAGTTCCCGGAGAACCGTTGCACCGTTCGGGAGGGGCCTGGTACCGTTCGATCGGGATCGGCTCCAATGCTTCGGGAAAATTATAAGTTTTTCCTTACGGGCCCCGCGTCCCTTTTTAAAATGCTAAAAACTTTTCTCTCAAAAAGTTGTGCGAGTGCGAAAAGGATGCGAATCAGTTCGTTTTGCAAGGGTGAGAGAGAGAAGCGAGATTTTGTAGTCCTTTTTTAAATGCATACGTGCGGAAGAGCATACGATTTTGTACGCGTGTGAGCGAGAAACGTGATGCTCTGACAATTTTTTTTTTTTAATTCGATCGCACGATTTGACGTTACCATGGCGATGTTCATCATATGTTTTACTCGCGGGAGGAACCGTTCGGGTAGACGCATTTTAATAGCGACTTAATGATATCGATGTATAGCTTCGACTTTTTATCCATGTATTTTCGTAGATATACTCAATAGGACAGTCACAGTGCTGCTAGCTGTGTCGAGAAATATACAGTCACTTCAGACTTAATAAAAAATTTGTATCTTTTATGTTAAACTAGCAGTCTACCCATGCTTCGCACGGCGCAGAACCGAAATCCGTCGGATCGCGCTTGGAATGTAATCAATCGTTTTAATCCGTAATGGGCCAAGTCCGAGTGTACTCGTTTTTTCCCTCTCTATTTCACATTCTTAATTCCATCTATGATTCTGATTATACGTCATTTTGGATGTAGTCAAAAATCACTTTAATGATAAGTTTTCCTTGGGCGCCTTCAATTCATCGTATAGGCAATTTTAACTCCCCCGAGTACGAACAGTTAACTACTTTCCCAATGTAAGCGAAAGAGTGGCGTTCTTTTAAACTAATCTGGTCTGTAAAGGGGTAGAGGTAGTTTCAGAAGTGTAGGCGCACCTAGACCGATAATCTTTGGCAAATTTTCAATTTTCATTCCTTCAAATCAAAACAAAACTTGCCTCCAACTTTAAACTTTTGATTTAAAAGCGTTTCTCAGTGAATAACCAACACTCAAATTCATTTTAATTAATTAATTTTTTTTTTTACATTGTCTTCAACAATGTAAAAAAAAAAAAAAGGAATTGGGGGGGGGGGTTTGGACTCCCCCAAAATAATTGTCATCCATATTTATGAAGATTAATCCAAACAGCAACTTTTTATCTCTACTCGTTCGAAAGTTCGGCACGGGGGGAGGGGGGGGGGGCACGCCCGTTTTCGGGAGGGGGGAGGGGGGATAGGACTACAAAAAAAAACCTCCGGAATAATGAAGATTGGTCAAAACTGAAACTTTTTATCTCAACTCATTCAAAAGTTAGACGGAAGGGGCACGGGTGAATGGGAGGGGGGGGGGGCTGGACTCCCCCAAAATAATTATCATCCATATTTATGAAGATTAATCCAAACAGCAACCTTTTATCTCAACTCGTTCAAAAGTTCGGCGGGGGGGGGGGGGTACGCCCGTTTTTGGGAGGGGGGAGGGGGGATAGGACTAAAACAAAAACCTCCGGAATAATGAATATTGGTCAAAACTGCAACTTTTTATCTCAATTCGTTCAAAAGTTAGACGGGCGGGGGGCACGGGGGAATGGGGGGGGGGACTCCCCCAAAATAATTGCCATCCATATTTATGAAGATTAATCCAAACAGCAACTTTTTATCTCAACTCGTTCAAAAGTTCGGCGCGGGAAGGGGAGGGGGGCACGCCCGTTTTTGGGAGAGGGGAGGGGGGATAGGACTAAAAAAAAAAAACATGAATTAATGAATATTCGTCAAAACTGATGGAAGGGGAACGGGGGAATTGGGGGTAGTGGGATTGCCCAAAATAGTTGTCATCCATATTTAGGGATAGGACTAAAAAAAAAAAACATGCATTAATGAATATTCGTCAAAACTGATGGAAGGGGAACGGGGGAATTGGGGGTAGTGGGATTGCCCAAAATAGTTGTCATCCATATTTAGGGATAGGACTAAAAAAAAAAAACATGCATTAATGAATATTCGTCAAAACTGATGGAAGGGGAACGGGGGAATTGGGGGTAGTGGGATTGCCCAAAATAGTTGTCATCCATATTTATGAAACTTAATCCAAAACGCAACTTTTTGTCTCAACTCAACACAAAAGACATAACAAAGTTAACTCGACATCAAATAAAAAAAAAAATAAAAATAAAAAAAAAAAAAAAAAAAAAAAAAAAAATATGCCAATCGGAGATAACAGGAGTTTCGTTACACCCTGTACAATCAAGACACGCGACTTTCGTTACACCCTGTATAGTCAAAGAACTTGCAACTCGTTACATACCATCCTTCGCGCAACTAAAAAAATAAAAAAAAAAAAAAGCAAAAATTAACACGCCAATCGGAAATAATCGCCGGATCAGCTGACGAAAAGAGGAAGAAGAGGATATCAAATCTGACACCGAAATGACGCAATACCTATCTGCTTCTCGCTCGCACTCTCTCTCGCACCCGTTGTCCTTACGGGAAAAACGCGACTTTCGGACCGCGATAACTCGGCCGGGGACCGGCGGATCGCGGAAAGCTTTCTTAGCTGACCTGAATCCGCGGGGGCGGAGGTCCACCGAAAATCTCGTCCCGATCGGTCCGGTCAGATCGGAGATACGCTGATGAATGAAAACGAGTCAGTGAGTGTGTCCCCCTTACGCTTTTATATATTAGATATACGACAGCACTGTACAGTCTTCGATTGACGATGGCTTGACGCGGTTGCTGTATCGCTTCGTGATGTATAGAGCTTCGATATTTATCATATGTTTCATACGCAAATTTACAGAATAGTACAATCAACGAGTGATGACTTGATGGGATCGGTGCATTGATTCGATACCTCGAATATAACCCTGCAAATTTGAGCTAGGTTTCGAGAATTTATAAAGAAACTAAATGATTAGGGACATTAGGGTTAATATCGATAAGTTGAGACGGTGGTTATATTTTTTTTATTAATAATAAACTGTCAAATATTACGGAGTTAAGTAAATAATTGGCTTCCTGTTGTAAATGCGTTGTTTACTTTAAATGTGCAAGTGATTCATCCAAGAATACTACTTACTAACGAACCAAGAATATGGTTGCAGATTTTTTCATTTTTAAGTTGGCGATTTGAGTTGTTTTCGTTTCAGTTCGCGTTTTGGCAAGGTTATAATGTTTTTAAGGTCTGTTTTTTCCGATTTAAACAAAAAAAAAGAAAACAAAGTTTCGATAGATCTCTTGAGCCTTGAGTATGTAGTTTTTTACGGTTCATTTGATTATATACCTGTTATTTTTTAATCTGTGCAGTAATATTAGTGGGCCAGTACGACGTTTATTTCGAAATAGACGGTTCTTTTAGTGATGACTTGGTGATGACGTCATCCGGTGATGAGCGTTCCAAACTTCCAAACAAAGATAAACTGTCTTTCTTGCTCTCACGTAACCCCCATGTTGTACTGCTATACTATAATTTAAAAAAAAAAAAAAAAACTGTTTTTAGAGACATCTTTTGTGAAATATTTTTTGGCAGAAATGCATTCCTCAATTTTAATGCGATTTTGCTATTAACATGCCGTAATACGAGGCCCTGTGTATACGAATCAGGACACAAGAAAGCAGTGGCGGCTCGCCAGGTGAGGCAAGTGAGGCGACAGGGATCCATCACCTCACATTTTTTGAAGTTTGAGAAAGAAAAAAAAATTAAAAAAAAAACATACAAAGGTTTAAATAATTATTATTCCATCGTCCTTTCTTTCAATAGTCCAAGAAGTATGGATGGAACATAAAATTATCAAAAAAGTTTATGTGAAGAGGATTTCAAAAAAAAATCCTGAACACCTCTCATTTTCGTCGTCTCACCTCCACGAGCCGCCAGTGCTATAGAAAGAGGTGGGTATACACGGGATTGGAGGTCGCACGGGAGAGTGGGTGAGATAAAGTTTGAAACGCTATGCGAGTTTTGTCACAACCGATTGCGACCGATGAGTGCATTTATTGATGTAATTTTTGCCTAACCGTTTACTTCACACTAAAACTCTATGGTGAACTTGAAATGCCCTTAGATGCTGAAACTGGGTCCAATAGACCCGTCGCGTCGCACGCTAAAATCGGCTGCCAGCAGTTGTTCACTGGCCATACTAACTTGAGCTTCGTGAAGTGGTCTGGAACAACTCTAAAAAGTAGGAATTTCATCATTGGGGGGGGGGGGGGAGGCGACCATTTAAAAGCGCCAATTCCCAAAAAAGATAAGCCAAAAGCTCTAAAACGTACACCAAATGCGCCAAGGAATTTTTGAAAAAGTAGCCAAAAAACGGCAATTTGCTGCGAAATCGATAGTCAAAAAGCGCTGAAAGAATGACCCCAAATTTTAGGGGGTGTATAATGTGTATATGACCCCACGTCCAATAAGCTTAAAAAATTAAAATCTTAGATGAAGTTTGCTTGAATTTTCGAGCCAACCTATTTCAAAAAATTATTGTCGTTAATAAAGGGCTGTTTGAAAAAGACATACTTTTCCCGCGCTAAGTTTCTCTTCCACTCATCCATAGATTTTTGATTTACTGAAACGCAATGTCTTATACTCTTACATGTCAGTCAACGAAAGGTTATTGTAGGTGTGCGATCTCGGTCATGCGTATTTGTTCGCTTATCCCGAACTTCTCATTTTATTGTGAATGCATCAGGTTTCTCACTCTCGCGCTGTCTCTTTCTCTCCTTTCCTTCTTTTCTCTGTACAGTTCTAAATCGTGTAATCCACATGCGCTAATATGACGCATTCTAATGCGCCATTCTAGGGGTTTCGGCGTCTCCATGAGCGTCAAAAAAAAATGGCGGTTTTGGATCGGGCCCTCTTGAGAACGACTACCCCTAAAATGTTTAAGTTTCATGTAAGGGGGTGGCGGCGGGGGTTATGCTATTTATGCCCTTCCAAATGATGACTCCTGTTTTCTAAACCTTTAGTGTACATGAGAAAATACCACTGTAGTGTAGTATTTCAGGAATACTAGAGTAAGTTTTTAGATTTCGTTCTTCAGAGCAAGCTTAGATGGGCGAATAGCAAACGGAGTTAGGGAGTGGATGATATCGAGTAAAAGTCTAGCTTGAATAAACAAAAATCACGCGAAACGGAATGATGCTTGGCCGCGAAGCGGCCACCGGCCACTATCCTATATTATATTTGTAAGAATGAAGCTAAGTTCCGGGAGAACCGTTGCACCGTTCGGGAGGGGCCTGGTACCGATCGGTCGGGCTCGGCTCCAATGCTTCGGGCAAATTATAAGTTTTTCCGTGCGGGCCCCACGTCCCTTTTTAAAATTCTAAAAACTTTTCTCTCAAAAAGTTGTGCGAGTGCGAAAAGGATGCGAATCAGTTCGTTTTGTAAGGGTGGGAGAGAGAAGCGAGATTTTGTCGTCCTTTTTTAAATGCATACGTGCGGAAGAGCATACGATTTTGTACGCGTGTGAGCGAGAAACGTGATGCTCTGACAATTTTTTTTTTAATTAGATCGCACGATTTGACGTTACCATGGCGATCTTCATCATATGTTTTACTCGGGGAAAGGGAACCGTTCGGGTAGACGCATTTTAATAGCGACTTCATGATATCGATGTATAGCTTCGACTTTTTATCCATATTTTTACGTAGATATACACAATGAGAGAGTCACAGTGCTGCTAGCTGTGTTGAGAAATATACCAGGCACTTCAGACTTAATGAAAAATGTGTATAAATATTTTATGTTAAATACGGCAGCACTGTACAGTCTTCGATTGATGATGGCTTGACGAGGTTGCTGTATCGCTTCGCGATGTATAGAGCTTCGATACTTATCATATGTTTCATATGCATAGATAAACAGAATAGTACAATCAACGATGACTTGATGAGATCGGTGCATTGATTCAATATCTCGAATGTAACCCATCAAATTTGAGCTAGGTTTCGAGAATTTATAAAGAAACTAAATGATTAGGGTTATTATTCATAACTTGAGACGCGGTGGTTATACTTTTCTCATTAATAATATACTGTCAAATATTACTGAATACTGAGTTATGTAAATAATTGGTTTTCTGTTGAAAATGCATTGTTTACTTTAAATATATAATTGATTCATCCAAGAATACTACTTACTAACGAACCAAAAATATGGTTACAGATTTTTTTATCTTTAAGTTGGCGATTTGAGTTGTTTTCGTTTCAGTTCGTGTTTTGGCGAGGTTATGATGTTTTTAAGGTCTGTTTTTTTCCGATTTAAATAAAAACAAAAAAGAAAACAAAGTTTCGATAGATCTCTTGAGCCTTGAGTATGTAGTTTTAATGGTTCATTTGATTGTATACCTGTTATTTTTTAATCTGTGCAGTAATTTTAGTGGGCCAGTGCGACGTTTATTTCAAAATAGATGGTTCTTTTAGTGATGACTTGGTGATGACGGCATCCGGTGATGAGCGTTCCCAAAAAAAGACAAACTGTCTCTCTTGCTCTCACGTAACCCCCATGTTGTACAGCTATACTCTAATTTTAAAAAAACGTATGTAGAGACATCTTTTGTGAAATATTTTTTGGAAGAAATGAATTCCTCAATTTTAATGCGAATTTGCTATTAACATGCCGTAATACGAGGCCCTGTGTATACGAATCAGGACACTAGAAAGAGATGGGTATACACATGGGGATTGGAGGTCACGGCGGGAGAGTGGGTGAGATAGTTTGGAACGCTATGCGAGTTTCGTCACAACCGATTGCAACCGATGAGTGCATTATTGATGTAATTTTTTGGGTAACCGTTGACTTCACACTAAAACTCTGTGGTGAACTTGAGATGCCCTTAGATGCTGGAACTGGGTCCGATGGACCCGTTGCGTCGTACGCTAAAATCGGCTGCCAGTAGCTGTTCACTGATTATACAAACTTGAGCTTCGTGAAGTGTCTAAAGAAACTCTAAAAAATAGGAATTTCATCATTTGGGGGGGGGGGGGAGGCGACCATTCAAAAGCGCCAATTCCCAAAAAAAATAAGCCAAAAGCGGTAAAACATACGCGAAGGAATTTTTGAAAAAGTAGCCAAAAAACGGCAATTTCAGTGCGGTCAAAAAGCGCTAAAAGAATGACCCTAAAATCTTAGACCAAGTTTGCCTGAATTTTCGAGCCAACCTATTTCAAAAATTACTGTCGTCAATAAAGGGCTGTTTGAAAAAGGCATAGTTTTCCCGCGCAAAGTTTCTCTTCCATTCACATATAGATTTTTTTTATTCACTGAAACGCAATGTCTTATTGTCATGTCAGTTCAACGAAAGGTTATCGTAGGTGTGCGATCTCGGTCATGCGTATTTGTTTGCTTATCCCGAACTTCTCATTTTATTGTGAACGCAGGTTTCTCATGCACTCTCGCTATCTCTTTCTCGCCTTACCTTCTTTTCTCTGTACAGTTCTAAATCTATAATCCACATGCGCTAATACGGTGCATCCAAATGCGCCGATTCGGGGGGTTTTGGCGTCTCCATGAGCGCCAAAAAAAATTGGCGGTTTTTGATCGGGCCTTCTTGAGAACGACTACCCCTAAAAAATGTTTAAGTTTCATAAAAGGGGGGTTTGGGGGGGGGTTATGCTATTTATGCCCCTCCAAATAATGACTCCTTTTTCTAAACCTTTGGTACCTGAGAAAAAAACACTTTAGTATTTCAGGAATAATAGAGTAATTTTTTTAGATTTCGTTCTTCGGAGCAAGATTAGATGGGCGAATAGCAAACGGAGTTAGGGAGTGGATGATATCGAGTCAAAGTTTTAGCTAAAATAAACAAAAATCACGCGCAAGACACGAAACGGAACGTTTGGGCCGCGAAGCGGCCATCGGCCACTAGTTGTTTATAATTCGCACTTAAAAAATGGTCTTTTCCCCATATAAAAAATGTAGATTTGAACGCCCCGCTTCAGCTGCGCCAGCTATACGTCATCCCTTCCTCACTCTACCCGGTGACGAGCCAGGCAGACGGAGGGCAGTGGAGGGTGTGCGCATTGACTGACCTGTGTATTAGATCATGCCTCATACCCGGCTGCTCTCTTCTCTTCTCATACCGGCTGCTCTGGGTTGAGATTCAGAGGTTTGTGTTTGTCTTGGTATATGTAAGCTTATAGCCAGCTTATGACGTTATCGAGTATTTGATTGGTTTTTTGAAATTCAACCAAAAATTTGGAAAAATATGTCAGGAATGAAAGTTTTGGGGTTAGTTATTTCCATTCGCAGTAAAAGAGTTGAAAATTGTATTTATAAAGGGTGAATCACAATTTTTCATTTCACCAACATTTCACTGTCCAAAGCGTACGTACACCAAGACGACCCTAACCACAAAAAAGCAGCCAGGTATGCTTATAGACGGTATTGTATCACAGTTGCTTGGATTAGGGGAGTCAGTTATCCGTAGATTTTTCAATTCAACAGTGGTCAAAAAATGATTTTTGGTGAACAATATACCTCTCTATAGATGAATTAATTTTACTTATTGTTAGCATGGATTTGAATGGCAAAATACTGTTGCCCGATTGCACCCCCGCAACTGATTTCATTTGGGCACTGGGGTGAAAAACGCAAAAAAAAAACTTACAAAGAAAATAATTGTGAACGGTTTGGGTTTTTTCAAATTTTTATTGTGCTTCAAACGTTTACATTATCTTCATCAGATGGGTTTCGATCATACCGTAATGGTTTCTTGGTTGAGTTTGACAACATGCAAATCGAAATACGTCTAGTTACATTTTCTGTGACCAAAATTTCATTTAATCACAATCAAGGTTCTACTAATCTCACAAACAATCTGAGAAGCCTTCTAGACTGGAGGTCAAATTTTTGAGGGCTAAAAAGTCGTTTCAACAAAAATAGAAAATATAAAAAATGAGGAGTCGTGGAAAAAGAGACAATGTCACAATTTCTTTGAAATTAAGTTTTTTAAAAAACAGGATAGATCTTAAAAAAAACTTCTAAAAGGTGGCGTGATCCGAATAAGTAAAAATTTTTTACTGGGAAAAAGCTGTTTAAAAAAAATAAACGGGAAGAACAATAAAGGCTATAAATCATATACCAAAAATAAACTTGGATAAACTTCATTGGTGCAC